>JAEIIU010045143.1:0-20068 GCA_018874675.1 Drosophila baimaii | reverse complement strand
TTATATCTTTTGCAAGCAGTATATATGTCGGAACGGAATCGGACTACTATATCCTATAGCTGCCATAGAAGCGATATGGAAAAATTGTCATATTTTCGCTATTTTTCAAGATATTCGAAATAAACTTTATTTGTGCCTTTTACATATAATTATAGCCACCTCCTATAAATTTCATTGGACCAATATATCATAAAGCTGCTATAGGAAAGGTCGGTCTGAATTCATATTTTACATATGAATTTTACATTTTGCACACATTTTACATTATACATGTTATATTTTATCAAAATCTGTTATAATGAGTAGTAAATTATATGCAAGGGTATATAAACTTCGACTCCGCCCGAAGTTAGCTTTTCTTTCTTGTTAAATGATAAGAACACTTTATTACAATTTTCATTAAAATCGGCCAACTATGTATATCTGATGGCTACCATATAAACAATTGTTACATATAAGCGAAACAGGGCGTTTTGTGTAATTTAATCTTTTAGTATCAAAATCTTGAATAATATATTAAAAAATTATCTGCAACTTGGACTCCGCCCGAAGTCAGCTTTCCTTTCCTTACTTGTAGTGACTGAATCTACCTTTTTTTTTAAGTTAAATACCTCTTTTAAAGGCATATCTATTATTGATGCAATTTTAGCAGAAAAGCTAGCTATTATTTTTCTCATATCGAGCCACCTGGTTTGCTTCTAATATTATTATTTGAGAAAAAAAAAAAAATATATATATATATATAAAAAATTAAGTTTTCTCACCTCCTTTGGGTCCTCTTCCACTGGCACTGCAGACTCTGCTTGCTCTCAGCCTGCTCTGCCTCTGTGCTCCTGTCGCCTCCTGGCGCTGCCTAGCATTCGCACTTGGCATCCTGCTCCGGTTGGCCGGCTGCTCCCGCTCGGCACTGATCTTGCGATGCTGCCTCACCCGCTGGGCCGCCGTTGCCACCGCTGCCAATGCCCTCTCCCGCTTCTGCTGCTCCTCTCGCTCCCGCTTGGCGGCCTCGTGCCGTTGCTCTCGCTCGCAGGACATACTGCCAGCCGGAGTCCTGGTCGCGTCCCACTGCTTGGCCCGGAACGAAGCCGTTGTCGATGTCGTCGTCGTCGATGGCAGCTGGCGGGTTTTCATATCGAGATCGGGCGGTCACTCGATTTCACTAGGACCTTTCGTGCGCGTTCCTCGTGGGCGAGTGAATTCAATGTTCCAGGTGTGCCAAGGGGCACGGCAAGCGCAGCACTGCAAAAACCAACCACCAGGTGAGTTTCGTGCATCGAATGTGACAGGTGCTGCACGGCCTGCTCGGCCTGGGTAAAAGGTGTCTGAGGAGTAATGAGAAAAGCAAATGGGAAGGATGACGGCGCCAGAGGGTAGGTGGTGCACTCAGGCGCGAAGGACTTCGGACTGTTGAGGCAGCGGGCACAAAAATATAAGGGCATATAATATAAAATGATAATTTTATATTACAATAAAGGTGATAAGATAAATATTAAAATGCATTACAATCTTATATTAATAATAATAATAATAATAGTTATTTATCCCAAAAACACATCGATCTTACCTTTTATAACACATGTCAGTTCTTCTTACTTGAAATTAATTAAGATCTGAGCTTTGTGTTAATTTGTATTTTGTTTTTATAACAATTAATTATGATAAAATGTAAAATTGTTTGTTTTTAAATAAATAAATAAATATTACAAACGTGATAAATACCATTTTAATTTAAGTTTTTTGATTAAATATATATTTTATACTATGTAGACTAACACCTCAACACAAATTCCCAAGAACACAATAAGAATATATTCAATTTTCCTAGAAAAATAAAACACAACAGCTTCTCGGCAAATTACAATTTGAATTTAGCATATCGATTATGGCCAATCGATATACGTTTTAGTCGATAGTTGAGTGTGGTATTTTTTGGCAAGCCCACAAATAGCTAATTGCTACGGCACAGAGGCGCGCAAAGTGCTCGCTATGTTATTCAAATTGTAATAAAGAAAAATAACAACAAAGGGACAACTTTAAGGAGAAAACTGAACTGTATGTTTGTGTATTTATGAACACGGTGTTACTTATGGAATTTAAAAATGACAAACTACGGCTACAAGCTACCCTTGTTTGCTTCCTACTTAGTCTCACATCAGTCAGCCTCTGACAGCCATCTTCTTTGGTATTTTTAATGGAACTATGACCGTTTTTCACTAAAAAAATATATAAGAGCCAAAGCTAAAATAAAAATATAATACAACCGTACAAACCACTAACATTTAAAATCAAGCACATTTGCATAATTTATATTTTGCCAAACAATTGATACATTTTGGTATATCAGCTGTTTATGATTATCGATAAGCGATAACACTCCGTCTTGTGCTTGTAAACAAAATGTTCTGGTTTGTTTTTATATTTTTAACTGCCAATTGCCGCTATATCTTTATGCTTAACTTCTTGTTTTAATATTATTAATACAAAATATAAGTAGAAAATTGATGATTGCGCCTTATTGTTCCTAGTTTTTCTACGAAAACCCATGTGCTATGAAGAAGAACTACCATAACATTTTAGGTAAATATGAAATTTCCTATTTGTCGTTTTGATAAATACATATATATGTATCAAATATAATAAAATAAAATATACACCATAATTTTCACCATGTCACAATTTCGGGATTCGAATTTTGGGTGTCTTACATCTTCATCCAGTTGCGTGACAGCCTTCTCCAATCTGAGGACGTGAAGCTGCGGGAGGAGCCCTACCATTCAGAGGACACCAGGTGCATTGAAGAGGCCATAAAGATATGTAAATATATATGTACATACTTACATACAAGTGTATGTATTCAAGGCTTAGATATATATCCAAGCTTCCGGTTCGGGTTACCACAAATTAATAACATTTTATTGGACAGCTTAATCAATTTTAATAGAATTTAAATTTACTTAGAAATTTCTAAGCTCACTTAAATTTTTACTGTTTAAAAGAACCGCTACCAACACTGTCAGTTCCCAGATCCCCTAAATAATCGTGAATATAAACAAATTACTTGTTAAACTTCAACTTGTCTATAAAACAATAGATTTTATGAGTCAAACAAACCGCTAATACATCAGGTTAAAGTGTTCTCTCTTGACAAGAAAGTGACAACAGCAATTAAAGTCATCTATAACAGGCTTTTTATCATACAAAAATCAACCTACAGCTCATATTTACCTTATATCCATATATCATAGGTATTAACTTGAAAACTTTTATGATTTTCCCTTAATATATAATATTTAATATATAAATTTGAACTATATCAACATAAACTCCTTACTACTTACTAATTATACTTTAAAATAATTCCCCAGAGCCGAATTAATGATTAAATATATTCTCTATAATTTCTTCATGGAAATAAGTGTACTTTGCATTTGTCAACCACAAAATAATTGTTAAACAAACAAGTTACTAAACGATTTAAAGTTAATCTGACACTTATGCAAAAACCTATACTAATTTTTAATTAGATAAGGAAAATAAGTAGCTTATAGAATTGAAAAAACGTTCTTTTAATTTAGAATCAAATGGTTGTAAAGGGGAAAATTAAGTACTAAGGAAGTAGGAACAAAAACTTGATCTGTGTGGAACTTATAAGAATGTAATAAGTCACTTACTATAATATTTTCCTATTACTTTTCTTATTTTTCATGCGGCATCCATGTAGAGCCGCAGATGCCATGTATCCATAAGTGAGAAAAACAGCTAAAGGATGCCAATTAAAGGTAGAGCGATCACTGAATCGTTGAAAGTCTAATTGAAGAAACAGCGATGGGAATTTATATGGATTACACTTATCGACTGGCCTTTCTAACGCAACAGAGATCCAAGATCGACTTTGTCCAGGCGGTTAGTCTGCGCATATAGTGAACACTTTTCCTAGTGATATTTAAAGCTAATAAGTATCATACTTTTTCAGGTGTAACTTTTCCAATCACATTCCGAGCTGTTGGCCGCACTTCCCACGACGCATGTGCCCACTGATGGTGACCAGTTGGCCCATCTTCGCCAGCTAGGATTGTGGCAAGGACACGGAGAACACGAGTAAAAATATAAAGGAGGCCTGCTGCAGTTCTGCCACATTAAAGATGAGCTAAAGAAGACTATGAAGAGGATTGTTATTTGTTAGGAAATTGTTGAATCTGTCAAATACTATAATTATGAAAAGCTCCCTTGTTAATTAAATCATTTGCCATTAAATTAAATGTTTATTTTCAATATAATTTATCCCAAACAACTTAAAGCAAACACGAAAAGTTTCCGTGATGTTTTGCACTCGAAAATGAACAAAGGAAAATTAAAATCTGTGAGGATTTCTCGGAAGTAAAAGCCGGCCAGATCTAGGAAATAGATTTCCATGTGAGACTCTTTTCGGAACTGTAAGCTGGAAAAGCTGTAGATTTCTACAAAATAAAAATAATCATGACTCTGTGTATTGCAAATCCGTCGACTTATAATAGCATTTAAGTGGCATTCAAGTCAACTCCGCGTCCCGCTAACTGTTGTATGTATGTGTGTTCGTTCTAAGCTAATATTAACATATAAAGATTTATAAGTATGTGCACCTGCCTGCTGCCCCTTCTATTGACAACTGCAAAATGTGATTACGACGGCGCGGCGACTGCAGTAGCGATATATTAGCAGCAACAGCTTCCACCTCTCCCTTCGAGTGCCTTCGCCTGGAGTTCCCACTTGAATTTGTTAGCGTATGTAACTGCAATTATTTATTTGTATACCCTTGCAAGGGGTATCATTATAGAGTAAGGGGAAATGTAACATTTAGCAGCTAACTAGATGAAAGTAAACCTGTTTTCCTACCATTGCAGGCAGTCAACAATTTAATTTAATTGAGGATTTTAAGTGTAAAAAAATCTGATGGTGATTAAAATCAAAAATATATATCCTATAGTATAGAGTACATGAGCTTCGGCTATCTGAAGCTCATTCTCCTTCTTGTTTATTTATGAATGTGTTGCCTGATGACTCTCGACCGCTTGATTGGCTTCAATCCTGACCTTGCCGGGGCCAAAGGCCGGCGCCAACCTGTGGCTAACCCTCTGGAGAGTGTAGAACATGGTGGGGCACCGCGTGTCAAGATCGGAGCCTCAAAACAGTAACTTAATCCCAAAGGTCACGAGGGCAAACGTCGTCTCTTTAAGCGAAACCTAAAAATGCGAGTTTTTGGTAACTTAAACTAGTGACTCTTTAAGGATGTGTATCTTCAAATATGTTTATGGGAAGAATACAAGTTTCTTATATTAAGTTAAATATGTTCAAGGAAAGAATAAAAGTTTAATATATTTATTTTATTTAAAAACAAAATCCAAAAGGGAAGCCAAAACTGGAAACATGCTTATTTTTGACTCATGTTTAATGAGCTAAAACATTTGTATAACTGATCAATCTTAATAGATATAATTAGTGTGTAAATAAAATACAAAATTAATTCATGTGATGTGTCCTTCTATACATATGTACATACATACATACATACATACCTGTGTATGTACGTATAATTATATGCAAATCAAACGGTTTGGATGCCAAAGTCATTTTTTTTGTGAAGAACATACCGGTTTGTAAATATAAAAAAAAAAATCGTATACTATAAAAACATAAACAATAACAATAAAAACAACTTAAATACATTGTATTGTGCTTACACAGATACAAATTGTTCAAGCAATATTCAATAATAATTACATGTTTATACAGTCTTTGAGATACAAAAACTTTATCGAATTACAGCTGATAAAAAATGCAAATTTCTTTAGATTTTGTAAGACTCTATAAAAATCCAATTTCAATTTGTTTTCTATTGTTCAAGTTTCAGTTTATAGTCTTAACTAAGCAAACAGTTTATTTATTATGACTTTTAATGATCCTACTAATTACCAATAAGGCACAGATCAGTTTTATCTTATATTAATCAGGGTAAACCCAAAAAATTTCCCCATTTTCCGCACTTTTAACAGTTAAAGTGGAAGCAAATTGAGTCAACCGACTGACTTCCTGGCTATATACTTTTTTTCTGGACAGTCTACAACGATGGCTTCGGGTTAATGGAAATCGGCAGTGAACGAACTCCCCTAATTAACCCGGGAATGATGATCTCAAGGAATCAACAAACTTCTCTAAGTTCAAGTTACGGCGAACTTTTTGGCAGCTTCAAAAAAATGAATACTGATTTAAAGCTAAACAATAACGGATAATAATAAAATAATGTATCATACATTTTAATCAATGTGTAATAGTTGAGATCCAAAGTCTTTAAAATATACAAAGATATGTTAAGAAAATATATTTAAAGATGACCAATAAGCAGTTATAATCACAGGACCTATATGGATGGGAAAAGGTATATCTATATAATTAAAGGATGAATAAATAGTTTTCCTGTGCTGACTTAGCTGCAATTAAGAATATTTATAACCATAAATTAGCCAGTATATCTTCTTCTACTATGTACCATGGCTCATAGAGCCAGGCAATTGCGAAATTAATTTGTGGGGTTCTTTGTTTTCGGGCTCGTTTAAATTTAATTATAATTACTTTAGTGGCACTTGGATTTTTAGACTGTCATCATTGCTGGTTGGCCATTTCATCTCTGTGCCGATAAACAATTTCATAATTCAGATTTAAAATATTTAACTCCAGCGTTTTGGAGCTCTGGAGTCTTTTTACGATTTTTGGGGCCGTAATGACTTTGGCAATTATGCGCAAACGATAAGCAGCCAAGCGCAACTTTTGGACATTTTTACGCGGAATGCGAATCCGACTGAGAATGAGAATGGTTCTGGTTCTGGTTCACATGATTTTCCCGCCTACCCCCCGGGAAAGAGGTGGAACCAAATCGAATCAGAGGCACTTGCCCCAAAACAGCAGCTACTTACTGCTCTGATTTTTGATACAAAACCACATGACAACTGTTTACACTTGCCCCAGGAATTTGCATAAATTAACTATACATATGTTTTGAGCTGGATTCCAAGAAATGAGATAAGGATTCGTTCTGTTTCTCATGTCAAACCTTGTCTTATTGGAAACCTTTCTTGGGTGCATGAAGAAGTTCGTTTTTGGAAGATTTTTAGGCAAAGTTATTTAACAGAAATCCTCATTACAAAATCGTTTCTCGTATGTTTCATGATTATTCAAAATTATATTTGAAGATATTAAAGGTTTTCTAAAAAGTTGAGTTAAATTCCCTTATAAATCTGGAAAATACTATCAAGTAAATGAGTAACCGAGAGGTCGCAGCTTAAGTCCTTGCCGTAGATACTTTTTTTTATATATTTTATGGTAATATTTTGTAAATAAATATTATATTAAAAATATAAAATAATGCATATGAATATTATTGTATATATACAATGGACTATAGTCCATAGACCCAATACAATTAATCTCCCAAAAGTTAAGGTATTTGCCTAAAACTTCAATTTAACTAATATTTCAATATGCCTCAAGAATACTTATATCTTTCTTTATATTCTCAAAAGTCCATTCCATAAAGTCATCGCCATGCTTATACCTTGGGTTCCGATTCATTAGTTTGGAGCTAGCCGGAATTGAAATCGTAATCGGAATCGCTCCAGTCCAGGTACAAAGTGCACACGTTATAGCCCTCTTTACATGCCCGACTGACTCCATAAATTGGCGCTAATTTGGGGATTTGTGGTTTTTTTTGTGAAGGGATTTTTGTGTTTTGACATTTCATTGGAAATAAGTACAGTTCTCCGATGGCCGAAGGCTGCAATTAGTTCTTCCCCCAAAAAAGACGGGCTAATTAATTGCGTGTCACGAAACGCGGAAATTGAGTTAAAACTAAGAACAAAAGAACAGTTAGAACCAGAGGGCGTACAGATGGTATGATATGTATTTAAAAAAAAGGTTTTCAAGGTGGGAAGAAAATACTAAGTGCGCAAATAGTTATAAAAATAAACTTTAGGGTACTAAAAATTGTCCTGCAATTTGAATTGAAATTTCAGAAGAAATATTGCAGAAGAAAAGATGTGGAAAGTGTTAAAAAAAACACAAAATTATTTTTCTTAAATACAGAAATTGCTGTTCTAAAAAACCCAATTATTTATATATTTACTTAAGAACGTAAAATATTTAAATATTATTAAATGTTAATTCCACAAATTAGTTATCTAAGCTTTTAGAGTTAAAATTAAATGTAAATATTTATAAAAATCTATGGTGGCCAGGCAATTGCTATAGAATTGTATTTCTATGAAAATAGTATACCTAACATTTTAAATAAAATTACTCAAAACTTTGCTATTATTAAAAAATATCTCTTTACCCTAAAAGAGTCTAGTTTAAGCCACAAAATGCAAATCTGACCGCGTTGTTGTTTACATTCTGTACACACTGTACCTGTGCCGGCAGAATTTATTGACTTGCGAGTTAGGTCTGTGATATAAATATTTGTATTTGTTTAATATATAATATATATTGGCAATTGCCATTAATTAGCACTGGCATATAAGTAGCCAAACTTTGAACTTTGAACTTCGAACTTCTTGCTAAAAATTAAAAACAAAAATAAGTTGTACCAAAATGTATTTATTTTTGAAATATTGGCAACGTATATACAAGATTTAGAAATAATAAGAGACTATTGGTGTTTCGCCGCTTCGAATCGGTATTATCGTTTAAATTATACATTAAAAATAAAGTAATCTTATTGATTTGACCAAATTATATTATATTGCATCGAAATCGACTTAAAAAGTTTGATATATCTACTTTTTGGCCTAAATAGACGGGCAACATGTTGCCGGTATGGAGGCAGGCGCAACATGTTGCTGCTTTGCCTCGGCCGCTGCACTATGGATCAGCCGACCACTTTTCTTGGCTAAAATAAATAACTTGATCGATTGAAGAGTTATCAAAGTTTAATTCCAATTTTGATGTCATAGAAACAAAGATTGAGAAAAATGTAAGATTAATTCATGATCACGATTTCTTAAATGTATAGTTGTTTTTAGGAATGATCGGACAAATCTTGTTTTTTAATATATATAATTTCATGAAAGTTCAATTATAGCCACATTCTATTATTCCAAAAAGTTGTTTCACATTTTTTCTTGCTAATCTTTTAACAAATTTAATTTGATATTTGTTAGTCTACAAGTATGAACAAGTTGTAACTGTTAATAATTCCATAATGAAATTTCAAGAAATGAGGTCTAAAGTGTTATTTCTCACTAAAGGCAAGTAAACAAGAATTAAATTCTTAACAAATCGCAATAAAAATAACGGTAAGACTAGGTGGAAATTACACCGTTAAAATAAATCAGATTTCAATTAGAAATTGAACTTTGTTGTAGTTATAAACATCAAATTAAAAAGTTCAGGCATTTTACTGTTTGGAATCAATTACTGATTGGAATTTATTTATTAATTTTTTTGTAATTTTTGATAACAATAAAATTTTTCCATGCAACAAACAGGTATTGAACATTTCTGACTCGCAACTTTGATGCTCACACTTGATAATTTTTGACCAAGAAAATTGGTCGTATGGACCATAGTGCGCTGCCTCCGTGGCCGCCCACACAGTGGGGAAGCAACAACAACGACGACGGTGGAGTTGCTTAGAAGTTGGCGATCGCAGTGGCGTCGACGCTGGCAGAGGCAGCGACTGGAACAGCGGCTTGGCAGCGGAATTAAATAATTTTCCGTAAGCGCGTTTAGTCAAGCTCAGTTCAATTGCGGCTAGCATTGTTGGCGGACGTCTCAGTCCCAGTCTCAGTCGCTCAGTTTCAGTATCAGCTTCAGCTTAAGCTTCCTTTATATTTTTTTTTTACCTGTGCTAACTGTGCGAGCAAGAGCGGCGGAAGCTCAACGAAGAGAAAGAGAGAGGGAGAGCGAAAAGATGCAGCTACAGAAGAAGTGAAGAATATATATGCCTATGTGTGTGTAGAAAGCCGCCGTGTGTGAAGTAAACAACTTTAGTGACCGAAAAACCTTTTAAAAAAACCTAACGCAAAGCGAAGAGAAACGCCAAAAAAATAAAAAGAAGTACCAAGAGCCGTCGCTGCAGTAGAAACAACAACAACAATAACAACAATAGCTAGAGGGGTTAGTAAGTCACCAAGTTCTTTGTCTTATGTTTTTTTTTGTTTTTATTAACTCTGCCAAACTTTATTTGGCAATGCACTTTACCATTTGCAACATTAAAAAGGTTGCACAGCAATTTATTTTTATTATCAAAGGTTGCACAGAAATTGTTGTTGGTACTAAAATTTCCTACTTTTTGTTTTTTACTAAAATTAAATTTTTCGCTAGATTTCCCAACTGTATCCAGCTAAATATTTTTAATATTTTTAAATATTTTGTAATATTTTTTATTAGTTTTTCGCTAGAACCCACAACTATGTTTTTTTAAATATTAAAAGAATATCCGTATTTTATAAAAATATTATCAAATAACGATTTTTTTTTATATTTTAGAAATTGTTTGCTTAAAGTTATAAACTAAAGCCACAGCTAAAGGACAGCCATAGTTACCAAGGTTTTAGACCGAAGAAGATACTTAAAGTTAACAACTGACAAAGATTCCTTTACAGGCTGTTTGTTAAAAAAAAGTGTCCCTATATAGTTTTAATCATTTGCTTTTTTGTAAACTTCGGGTTCTCACTTTTTAAACAAATTAAAGTACCGAAATTACAATAACAATATTTTTAAGAATTAAAAAAAAAACTTAGATGAAGTGCAAGAATTATTAAAATGAGTGTTTAGTTTAGGCTCGATTTAAAATCAACTTGATATAATCCATCCACAGAAATTGAGAGTTAACATACATATACGACTTATGCCATTATATAACAGTTAGGTATTCTATCCTACATATATTTTGATATGGATCATGAATAGATTTATTGTTTAACATATAGACTTTGTATTATATAAAATATAATAGTTATATATAATAGTTAGAGTCACAAGTTAATTGATAAAATTTCTGTATTTATTTGCTGTGTATTAAAACCTCAACTCGTTATTCAAATCAATGTTTGTATTTCTTTTTTTTTTTATTTACGTATAGTTACGGGCTAGCATTTCTTGTATGTTCGCTTTTCTTGGCACGTTTTTGTGGGATCTTTTTTCCAGACTTGATGTTGGTAATATTGTTAACAAAAAAGGTCTGACAAAAACAAAAAGGCCAGAGCGGAACAAAAGCAATGGACAAATTGGAAATTGGCCATACAAAATGCTTTAGCCGACAACAAAGACTGTAAATATATAGTTAAAAGCCAAATGAGCAAGACAAAAAAAAAAGGTGGCAAATGCAACAGCAACAGCCAGTAATAGCCGATGAAAGTGAAAACACTAAAATAAAAGAGTACGAAACAATGGGAATTGTAAATACTCTAAAATGTAGGAAATGGTTCGCAAAATAAAACTATATGGTCTCAGCTATTATTAACTTGGCCTTAGGAAGCTTATTTCGTAAAATATATCATCAGATTATATATAATTTTAATTACATTTTTTCAAGAAGTTACTTAATCAAAAAATTAAGAAGCAATTACTTAGTGTCTATAATCATTATAATATTTACTAATTCTTTTAAGTTTCTTCCTTTCGTTTAAGAAAAAATTTCAAGTTAGTAATTTTGAATTGTGTATATAAAAATATAAATATAACATTCTTCTTTAAAACCATTAAGTCTGTATATAAAAGTACCTTCTTTTAGTAGAGCACTTAACTAACTAACGAAATCTTTAATATGCATAGCCAAGCAATTAACACGTGTTTCCTATGAAAGGTTTCCGACATGGTATGTTCTCCGGCATTGAGATTTAATCTAAAGTTTAAAAGTTACAAATGCCGTGGGAACGCACAAGCGGGAGGGGGGGGGAGCATGATCAAGTGTTTAAAGTTGAGATATTTTATGCATCTTAAGGGAAATATGCTTTATAGCGCCCATTGCTATTTCCTTTCCTATTTTGCCTTTAATTTCCTACATTCCCATTCAATGTTTTATCATTTATTTATTCGCTTACATGATATTAACAAATGTATATATATATAATTGCAGTTAAGCATTTAGAAAGATCTTAAAAAGGGGTTACAATTTCTTTTCTCTGATACAAATAATTAAAAATTATAAATAATCCCAATTCTGAAAGTAAAATAAAGTCAGAAAAAGTACCGCTGCAGAATTAAAAAGTTTGCAACAATTTTAAGGAATTTAAATGACTTTTGTTAGCCCATTTTTAGTTGTTAAATAATGATGTGTTATGGGTGGAGAAATTGGGAAATTCGTTACGGATCTTACGTGTTCCTGTAATAAATTAGGTTAACAAGTACAAACTCCGCCAAGTGTGGTTCTAGCCGGAGGAATTCTCTCTGTTTTTGTTTATTTTCTTCCGTTTCCTAGTCGGCTATAATCACCGGGTATTACCATAAAATCTTGTAGCTTTTAGCATACCGCTTCCAAAGGCCCTGGACGGTTATTATCAGACTGGTTATCGCACACACTCACACACACACACGCTACACTGCCAACAATTTCTTTCGAGTTGACAGAGTTAATTGCATTGCAAGTTTTTGCACATGTAAGCTGCGACCTTGGCGGCTGCTGGCGCTGCTGCTGAGCGGGCTTAAAATGCGAAAAAGCAGCAAGTAGCCATAAATAAATGAATAAATACAAAAAAAAAAACACAGAAGCCAAGCTTGCAGTATTTCCTATGCCAGCCCGAATGGGTTTATAAATAAGTAAAATATGCGGCAGAATCCACAAGCGTCTGGAAGTAGATAAATATAGCCAAGTCTGCGCCGGTTATTGCCGACTCATGCTGAGCCCGATCGCTGATTGAATCGGAGTCGATTCAATTCGATCCGATCCGAAGTGGAGTCTAATCGCGGAGTTCAAGTGGAAGTTGAACTTGACTCAAAGCGCACTCACGCCTTTTCCTGCTCAATGGAATTTATAGTTTTCGAGAGAGAAAAGTATGGTTTAATGAAATAATGAATTGCAAAATATTTTGCATTTATTTGAACTTTAAACTTTATAATATGGGCAATCATTGTCCTAGAGTCTTATTTTGCTTTTTTTTTGTTTGCTAAATTATCATGATTGCTGCTGATTTTTATAAAAATACTTCAAAAAATTCAATATATTTGTAATGTCTTAAGTCAGGATGAATTTGCAACAATTGGGCAAAGAGAATAATAGAAGTGTAATTACCTGTCTTCGTGTCTTATTTCTAAGTTAGTGAATTTGTTATTTTAAACATCGTTATTATTTAAATAATCGTTTTCAGCTATATATGGGATATAATATTATATTGTGCACAGTTTAAACAATCGAAAACGCTTAAAATATTTAAGCTTGCTGAAATCCAATCGCATTATTTGATTCATATGAAAATAAGTATAATTATTGGATCTAAGCTAGGGGTGAGAAACCTTTAAAAAAACCTAAGATCAATATTATGTTATTTTAGTTTTAGCTTAAGAATATAAACATATACAAATATATGTAATATTTTAAATTATTTAAATTCCTTTGAATTTTATAAATATAATTTAATACATCTCGATTTTTTTTATAAATTCATATGAAACGGAAAAGTATTATTTAAAGATTTAGGGAAACTTGAGACTCATTTTTCTGTGGGCTTGTGGTATATATTTATATATTTATATTTATTATATTTATTTATTTTATATTTATTATATTTATTTTCATGCATTTTGACTTCATAATAAATGAGACTTGTATAAAAATATATTCAAAGGCAAATAAGTTTGTATTTATTTTGAATCCTTTAGATGTGTGTGGCTTGTTATATAATATAGATACTATTTAAATGTATATGCTATATTATATAATTTTAAGCGTTCATAGCCATATTTCAATAGAATGACAATTATTAAATAAATAATATACTACTACGACATATATTCTCTTTAAGCGAAGGTCCAACTGACTTAATTAATGTGTAATTGATTTGTAAAATATTAAGCGAGCTTCAGAATTATACAATTAAATATAATATCTTTTGTTATTTTCCCTTCATTTAAGTCAATATTCAAGAATTCTTAAGTATTAGAAAACATCGTAATAATATATAGATACTAATGAAATCATATGGGATATGATATCCCTTAAAATGCGTCTTAAAGTATACAATAAATTATTTGGGGTACCAAATTTAGTATACATTTTTGTTGTTTTATTTATTATGTAACATTTTATTAAGGGTTCATAGATCTAAACATGATAACTATAATTATTATATATCTGTTGAATGTTTAAATATTTACTAAAGGTTAAATACTACAAAAATGAGATAAAGAAAAACAATTCCCAATAAACTATAAGTATTCTGCAATCGTTCAATTTCCATTGATAGTTTATTGTATTTATTTTCTGCAACAAACCACAATATAATTAAATCCCCAAGCTGCTAATTGAGCTGAAATCGCGAAAAGCACTAACGTTTATCGGGAGAGAAGATAAAGAATAATATGATAAGTTGTATATCAATACGAATACTTTAAAGTAAATTGAACCATAAATTGAGCCATCAACAAGACTCAAAATAAAAAAATGCCGACGATTTCACAACACGCGACTTATTTGAATTCGAATCTCCCAGGGGAGAGAGGGCCTGTAAATAAAATTTAAGTGGGGATAATCATTGAAACAAAATGCACTACACAGGTAACTGATTTAATGGTGAGGGGTTCAGGTTCTGGGTGGCGACTTCTGGCAGTCAACAAACTAGTTTCGCTTTATTTCTTTATTTATTTTAATATTGCTGCTTTTTTTTGCTTAGTTAGCGCTTTTTGTGTGTGTTAGTGTGTTGTGTTAGTTGCTGTTTGATTTCGCTTTTAACGATTAAGTGAAGATTCAAGGTCAAGGTCGCGCTGAAATCCGAGTTAGCCAACAGATCGATGATAAATCACGCCTAGAACCCGCTCACAGCACTCAGCTGAGTGGCGGAGTTTTATGTTTATGTTTATGCTGATTACGTGTTAGTGGGTGAGGACCATGCACAGCGAGAAAATACCTATACGAAAGTAGGAACAGCCACAAGGAGGAGTCTAGTTTAAATCCCAACTATTTCAGGGAACTTTAAAGCTAGAATTTTGTACACTAGAATAGTTAATATATATAATAGTAAATAAATATATATATATATATAGTATATGCTGTTTTGTGTCATGTTTGGAAGGTATTTAATGAAGAAGATAAAGAAGATAAAGACAAACCTGTTGAGCTGTTCCGCTGTCTTGTTAAATAAAAAAAACACTCTTTAATTTAATCGCTTTTTATGTGTCTGGGAAAAGGTCTTAGAAACGAACTTTCGATTTAGAATCATTTAAGTGCCCGCTGTCTGGGGTAATTCCAGGAATACACTTGCATTTTGAGTGACTAAACGTGATTAAAACGAGTTTTGATATCGGGGGAAGATATATAAGTATATAAGCTATATATATAAGCTAAAACACCGCCATCGGGCATCTTAAAGAGAAACATTGCCTCGAATCCCGTTTTGCAACTGAATAAACTTTGCTGTGTGTATTATCGCTTGATTTTAATTATCCCAAGCCAGCGGTGGTATTAGCTTTAGCTTATTGTATTCGAAAACTACTTATGACTGAAAAAAAAAAAACAAAAAAAAAAAAACACCTGGGCATTACATTACACTTGGCTTGAATGCCCGAGGTGTTGTTTCTCTTGTGTTTGGGAAACTACGTGCCGGGAGTCTCTAATTGCTGCTGGAATCGGAGGAATTAACACATTTGCATATATATTCGGCCGAAATCTTCCCTGAATTGGATGTTGGAGTGGGGGTGGTTGGGGGGGGTCTTGTTTGGGAGCCACGAATGCTAATTGCAAGCCAACGTTGTAAACAAGTAATAAATAACAAAAGAAATGGATCGTTAAAGCGTAAACTAAAGAAAAATACTAAGAGTTGGTTTCTAATCTCACGGTTTATATTTCGCAGACAAAGTTCCTGTTAAGAAAATGTAGGAGGGAATATTAACAGGTTAAATAATTACCCACTAAGATAGTCGGTTTTATTCTCTTGGCGTTTACAAACAAAGTTCCTGTTAAGAAAATGTAAAAGCTTACATTAACAGGAACTCCCGGTCAAGTCTTTTTCCTGTTAAGAAAATGTAAGAGTTAACATTAACAGGAACTTCCGGTCAAGTTTTTTTCCTGTTAAGAAAATGTAAGAGTTAACATTAACAGGAACTCCCGGTCAAGTCTTTTTCCTGTTAAGAAAATGTAAAAGCTAACATTAACAGGAACTCCCGGTCAAGTCTTTTTCAGGTCGGCAATATAGCAATTGATTTCAAATAGCCTCCAGACGAAGAGAAGGCATTCTAACTATTTTAAGTAAAGTGCATTGTATATGCTTGAGCCTTACAGTACAATTCTGTGCCCTCTGTTAGGTTTTTTCGTTCGGTTAAATTACACAAGTTCTCCTGTAAGACAACACATTTTCATTTACGACAAATTTATCTGTTAGTTATCTTTTTCGGACACTTTCGGGGACTTTAACGGTGAGGAATTGGGCCTTACATAAACATTTTCTAACACTATAATTGAAATCTGGCTGTTAACTAAGTTTAATGTTTTTAGAGTTCATTCAGAATTGTAATTTTATCTTATTTCTAAAGTCCAAAATGATAATTTATTTACATTTAAGTAATAAGTATAAAATCTAGATCAAGATGATAGATTATATACACATATAAATAACTATTATATAATTTAAATAGCAGACACAACTGCGTATTTTTGAATTTGTTTTTTTTCTCAGTTTCAGCAAATGAACCGGCGTTGATAAGCCACTTGTAAACAAATATATATATATAGTATTTACAGTATATATATAATATATATAGTACATATGCATAGTTGACACAGATTTTCAGCAAATGGAAAAACTAGAGCGATCGGTTCACGCAACATTAGCCGGGGATCAATCAAGTATTAGATAATCTCCGATGATGATGACATTGGCGCCAGTGCAACATTATGCTATATAGAGGCGATTGACTAATCAGCAAATGCAGCTGAAAGTGGATTTGGAACTGGAACTGGCTCTGGTTTTATACTAGATCTGGTTCCATATACACATATTAACTTAACCAGTTGGTGTCTCGCGCTTGACTAGGTTTCACTCAAATGTAAGCTATTGTTTTTGATTTTTTTTTTTACCAAACATTTCGCTTAAAAATAGCCATCAGCTTAGGTACGTCTTTGATTCTGAGAAGACCTTGAAAGCGTGAGTCTTGGAAATCAAAAACTTGGCAAAATAAATATATTTTCACATCGACAAGATTCGAAATCACTTAAAAATTAGAAATCTTCATGAACAATAGGAATCATTAACACTTTAAGTTGTCTTATTTTTATATGCTTCTGTAATAATATTTAATATATATTTTATATTTTATTTAGAGAGAATCAACTAACCTTTTGTCTTGAAAAAATGTTTGCCAAAAAAACTGAAACGTTTATCAGACAATTTTTTGCAATCAAATTTAAAAATAATAATACGCTCTCGCAACAAGAGTGTTATTATAATAAGTGAAGTATAATCAGCAATATAAAAACCAGTTTATAATAACCCAATTATTACAATTAGTAGAACATTTCAACTAGGCTATTATATGTGGTAAAACTGTGTAAAATGTTTCCCTAAAAAGTCACTTCCCTTATTATTTTATATAAATTAAATTATAAATATATAAATCAAACGAAACTTTATTAATAATATTTCATTCATGCAACACAAAATGAAAATGATTCTTCGGAAAGACATATAAGACCTTATCATATAAGGGTTATTAGAATTAAAATACGAATGAAATAATTTTGTAAATATATTAGAAAATAAATAATAAATAGGCCTTTAAATCCCTGTCTACATTTCATTCAATTTAGTTAAATTTAAACAGAAAACAATGAAGTTATCTTTGAGTTGCGTATCACATATATTTTAATGCAAACCTTTTGGCACCATAAACTTGAACAATCAGTTAGCCGGCTAGATTACAGTGTGTGTTAGTGTTTTGGGCCAACTCTCAGTCTATGTATGTATGTATTGCCACACACTTTAATATTCTTTTGTCTCGGCCTCCGAGATTTTCCCACTTTGATACTCGCAGCCAGCTAAGAGCTATAGGGCATGGGTCAGAAAATATTCTCACCGATACGGGGTGTATCTTGGCTAGTTAGGCAACTATTGGTGGTGGATCTTTAAACAAAAAATACTATAGTATGGCGACATCAATAGTAAAATAATAATAATAAAGAGGTTTACCTGCTGCAGTCAAGCATCTGTGTGATTTGCAACTGGCTTCCATGGATCCCAAGTTATGTTCAACAGTCAGAGCTGTAAAAAGTGAGGCTGCTCATCTTCCATCCAGCTAAACGTCGTAAATGCCATGAAGATCGGGGGCCTCTCAACCTCGGTTAATTTTCAGCTCCTGATTAGCTTTACGAGGGCCTAAACCTTGTCTTGCCATGGCAAAACTTTTGGGCATAGAGCCAGAGAAGCTTCCAATCATTTGCAAATGTTACAAGAAATTAACTTAAGTAGTAAGGATATTTAAAGGCGAAGTAAATTCTCAGTGAATTAATCATACTTTCTATATCTCGTGACGAACTGCTGTCAATATAATCGCCGCTGATCAGTGAGTCAGTTCAGCGGCCGCTGAATAATTTAATTTAAATGGCAAAAGGCACTCTTTTGAAATAATTGTCATTAAATGGCTCCTCTTCTGCCACCGGGAAGCGTTTTTCTGCCAAGGCGAACCGCTAAAAAGCCTGAATTAGCAATGCGACAAGCGTAACACAAAGGCGGCGGCGGTGAGTCGGCCAGCCAGGGGTTAATTATGTTGGGGAAGCAAAATCCTATGTGATTAACACCTGGCTCTCTCCTCTTCCGCCGGCAAAGCGGATAGAAAATATCGCTTTAAGTTGGGAAGCTGATTTTCCATAACAACAGGGTCGGGATAAAGATCTTATTAAGGTAATAATTATCTCAACACTTTTATAATATTTTGTATAAAGGAAATTGCGACAAGTGTTCGTCGCTCTTTGTATTATTATTATATCTATCAGTTTGGTAATGTGTAATTATTTTACGTAAATAGTGTAATAAAATGATAAAAACTTCATTTTTTTAGCGGACTAAGATGCCCGAGTGATCGAGCCCAGACAGCGAGAACAGATTTTAAGGAGGCTAGGAAGAGGAGAGTAGCTTATAGTCATGGGAATGCACGTGAACGGACGCGAGGTGCGCGAGCTGTTGCGCAAGGACCTGATAGTGCGATGGCGCCAGAAGGTGCTCAGCCTGATCCTGCTGGCCTGGCCAGTGCTGATCTTCATGCTGCTCTATCTCATTCGTCTGAAATATGGGTCAGAGCATGTGCCGGCCTGCCAGTATCCAACGCGACTGCTGCCCACCAAGAACCAGGTGGTGCCCGCTGCCTTCTCCTATATTTGCAGCATCGAGAATCGATGCCAGCAGGCGCAGCCCTACGAGGAGTACTCCCGCTGGAAGGAGGCACCGTAAGACTAGCTCACCGCTACTTTAAATTAAATTTAAATTAATGCATTTTTATATTCCCTTAGGCTGCACTCCGTGATCGATGTGGTCAATGCCTTTGTCACCGACGAGCGACTCCACAAGGCCGTCGTGGAGCTGGCCGACAAGGCCAACTTTGTGTCGGCCATTACCACACTGATCACCAGCGATCGACTGGACATTATAAGAAGTGAGTACATAATACCAAGGATAATATAAGGATATATAATATTAGCTAAAAGATACGTAACGCGCATTTATTTGAATTGTCTTATGCAGGCAATTTTCAGCAAGCGACAAAATTCGTGCTCTCTCGCTCGCAACAAGTTGAGAGCGTGACCGTAAAAATCCAAAAATATAATGCCTACACCCAAAAAAAAAACCGATAGTATGAATTCCATACGCGTTGTGTTAAAATTATACTACAAACAGCA
>JAEIIU010045132.1:0-22648 GCA_018874675.1 Drosophila baimaii | reverse complement strand
AAATGACTCCTTCACTGCGTTGCAAACTTCTGACTAAAATTATAATACCCTGCAAGGGTATAAAAAATGTGTTTTCTTCAATTGAATTGATTTTTGGCTAAAAGATAGAAATTTTAATGCGCAGAGAATCGATTTTATGCCATGAATAAAATTAAGTGACTGAAAAATCAGTATTATTTCAAACAAATGTAAATACCTGGTCGAAATAATTATTGGGACACCCACTTATCATATATACTTTTCATAGTTATTAAAAATTGGTAAGAATCTGCAATGACCAAAATTTTTTTTTATGTGCTTGCATACAATGAAAGTAACGGCAGGTTAAAAGATTGCTTTATATATTCTGGGACTTTCTCCTGACCAGGTTTGTGAAATGCGATTTTTTCTTAGCAGGAAATTATATTTGGTACACCATCAAAAAAGTTGTGCTAATTGACTGTTTATTTAGGACTAAGCTAAGATATAAAAACATGAAGAATACATTTAAAAAAATTAGTAAGCTTTACAACAGAGAAATGGTTAAGAAACAATTAAAAAAACTCGCATTTTTAAATATTTTGAGGTGAACAAATTCGAACAAAGAATATACTTTTGCATTGGTTAAGATTTTTGTTATGTTATATTGAAATATCTCCAACCAAATAGTGAACGTCCTCCACCCGCATGCAAGGGTATAATCACTCTGTTGATTCTGCAGTTGTTTGGCTTTAACGACACATTCAAGAGCTTGTGGCATTTGGTGTTGGCGCTAAGCATTCCTCGTAAAGCCGCTTTTATCATCGCTCCATTTGGCCGGGAATAGCTGAAATAGTTGCCCCGATTTATGTAGTTATGCAGTTTGGCTGCGCTTTGTGTGGCCACTGACCAGTATATGAAATTATGATAAATTATTACGCACATTTCAAAGCGGGGGAGGCACTAATCTGGCATAATATTCAAATTGAATGGCTAACCACAATTCACGGTCCAACTCCGCCAATTAAGCCAAATGCGTAATTATGAAATGAATTACCGGCCAAAGCCGAGGGCATCGGATACACGTACACACATACACGTTGAGCCCGGACCGAATGCAAATTTCAATCCCCAATATCCCGGCTGAAATCCTCCCCTGCTATCATTTACATCAAAGACCTATCAGTACTGCCTCCTCGGACCTGTGCCAATCATTCGAAAACCAAAACTTAAAGTAATCAAAGCCCAAACAAAACAAGAAACCCCAACAATGGCAAAGATTGAAAAGGGAAGCCTAAAAATACCGAAAGAATGTGAGCGAAAACCCAGCCGGGGAGGGGCATTGACGGGGCCATGGGAATGGGATTGGGAATGGCCACCGGTGGGGGTCATATGGCAGAAAGGATTACACGTGGCAGAAGGGACTGGGAAATCCCCTTTCGGGCCACTTGGGCACGCTGCTGCGGCTCCTTCACCGGAACTGCCGGTCTAAGCAAAAGGCAGAAGGCAGCAAAACAGAAGGCAGTCCCGGGCAGCAGCAATAATAGCGACTAACTTTGAGCCCGGAAAAACAAAAAAGGCTGATAAACAAGAGAAAGAAAAGCGAACAAGAACAGCGAAAAACGAGGCAGAAAACATGCATGTGAGGCTTAATAACAGCCGACATTTTCCGTTTTGTCATAGATTAAGTTCGTAAGCCTATACGCCTTTTTTTCTTAAGCTCACGGTGAGGTATTTAAATAAAACTAAGGAAATATAATCGTATTTAAATATATGCTAAGAATTAAAATTTAAAGCAGTTTTTGAGCATATAAGAAGAAATCACTGTCTTGAAAGTTATTGCTTAAGGAGATTATACCCGGTAACCGTAAGGCATAAGAGCCATACCAAAAATATATTCTTGATCAGTATCACCAGCCGAGTCGATTTAGCCATATCCATGATCTCAGATCTCAGAGACTATAAGAACTAGGATAACCAAATTGGGTGTCATTTTTTATATCTGTTGCATGCAGAAAAATCTTGTTTAAATATTTGGTCACGCCCACTTCCGCTCCCATTTATCAAGAAAATATATATCACTGATATGGTTCGAAATTTGGTATAAAAGAAAAAATATATTTAATAAATATACTTGAGCCAACGTACTTTCAAAATTTGAGCATGATAGGAATGGAAGGTATTACAAAATATTTCATCCCTCTCGCACTCGCATTAGTCGAGTTTCGAACCGTGGTTTAAAGCTGGGAAATAAAAAATTAAACTGTGAATGCTAAATATTTCGAAAAGTATTGTGAAAATGCGTACTTAAGAATATTCGAATTGGATGTGCTATTAAAAATCCCATTTATATTTTATTTGAATGCTCAAAAGGGTGGGTAATGGGTATTGTAATGTAGCTTTCTTACTTGTTATTCATTAAAAGTGAGGCAGTGGGATATACGTTACTGAGTTTGAAATTATATCAGAAATAATATTCATACCTTTTATTTACAGTTTGCCTTTACCCTTACCTTCTTATCAGGTTTCCAACAAACATCCTTGCCAACCCAAAAGGTAAAAGGAACTTCAGAAACTCTGGGTATTCTTTTCCGCTTGCGCTTCAAACAATTAACTCAGTTCTTACTGAGGTGTTTTTGAGCGAAGAACCCTTTTTATAAATCTAAGCAAGCTGTCTTAAACTTTTACCAGAAAGAAGTTTCTTCTTCATAATTTAAAATGAAAATCTCGACTGAAACCAGAATTAAGGATACTGCCCTGTTTCCCTTGGCCTAATCGTTCCCAGCTGAGAAACCTGTTTAAATTAAGCTCGATCCCAGCCCCCCCCCAAAAGTTGATGAAATCTGTGCGCAATTTCCGCTTACAAAATATAAAAAGAAATGGAGGAAAAATCATGTTCTGATTGCGATCTCTGCCTTTTGCTCGTTATGCAATTAAATAGCAATTAGCGCTGGCTTAATGAATTGCATTTTTAAATTACACACACGAGGAGTTCGCAGACGGACGCTATCTCACATGGGGACGGGTTAACATCTGCACTCGTGTGCTCTAGTCGAACACGTGTAAAATCAACATGTGGCTCCTTGCCACCTTCCCAGCCGTGCCAGCCAGCACCCCGACATGGAAACTAGTCTCAAAACAGAGCTGGGACTTTCCCGCACACATGCACTGGTTTTTCATCAACAAGTTTGGAGTGCCTGATTTTTGAATTTCTCGACTTCAGCCCGCTGCTTCTCTCGCAGAGGAAAAAAAAAAAAACAATGAAATACACAGAAAATGTAACAAAACAAACAGATAAACAGACGCACACACACACACACTCCAACATACACTCCCTTGGACAGGCACCCACTTAGTGTCCTCTCGCCTCTCCTGGCAATAAGAACCTATACTCAGGCCGAGTCCTTCCCCGGAATCCTGCTCCTGCTGTTGCTCCGCGGCAGGGGCTGCCCGCGTGCCTCAGTTTTTTTTGGCTCTGCAATTTGTTTGGGAAAATAAAACTTTTATCCAGCATAAAGGAAGCGCTCTCAGTGGCCGCAAAAAACTCTCTCTATTGCCATCTCTCATACACTGCAAGAAAGCCCGGAACAAGCGGAGAAAAGTGAAACAGTGGGTCAAGGCTATTGGTAATATGGAGAAATATTTTTAAAGGGGAAAAAAAAAGCAGTTATAGCTGAAAATAATTAGCCTTCCTTTTCTTTATTTATCTCTAATACTAATAATACTAGGTTAACCTTATAAATTAATGCACTAGTCACTTTACTAAAAACAATTTGTCCTTATCAGCAATAATTTTTATAGATACTTAAATAATTATAAATAAGGAAAGAATGTTTCACAGCATTTGATGCTTCTAAACCTCGAATAATTGTGTAAGTCTTGTATAAAACATATATGTTAGCTATAGTTTCTTCAGTTAGCTTTATTTTTATTAATCCTAATTCTAAAATAAATCTAAAATAAATCTAATATATTTTAAGGTAAGTTAAAAGTCCAAAAAGGTAAACCAGGAATAAGAATATTTCAGTTTCAGTTTCATTATTAACATAATACATTGGAATGCCGTTTTTATGTACAATAATATCATAATTTGATAATTTTATCGAAGGCATCGTGCTAGAATATCTTAACTATCCCAAGACAGGATAGCTTTCTCAATCGAGAACCACTGTGCGCTCAGCTGGTTTTTGTCGTGACGTTACGTATACGCAGTGTGTGTGTGTGCCGAGAGCGGGAGAGCAAGACAGCAGGAGAGCAAGAGTCAAGCGGGAGAGCGAGAGAGCGAGAGAGACGGCGAGCGGCAGTTGCGCTCTTTGCCGCAGTTTTGTTGTTGCTCCTGGCCTGGCCACATGGATTTTCCGATTTTCCAGGGGGTATTTCATCTGGCTGCGAATCTCAGGCAGCGTTCAGTTTCATCTGAGACGTTTGGCGCAGCGGTCGATACCTGGGAAAAATCAGGGCCAAACGCTGTGAAAAAGTACGAGCTGTGTACGAGCCAGAAGAAGAAGAAGAAGGCGAGAAAACCTCGAGGAAACAAGATTCCTGAATTAAAGATTTTCACAAATATATATACGTACATAGAGAAATTCTCTCGAACAGTGATAAATCCGTAGTTTGTGCATTAAAGTGTTGTGTTTATTTTTGAAGAGGAACTCGAAAGTGTCCTGCGGCTGTGAAGTTTTGCATTTGCCGTCGCTAATTGTGAGCTACGGGACTGCAAGTGACAGGCGGCGGCAATCAGAGGCGAAAAGGAAATCGGGAAGGAAAAACTTTCTGCGCCTGCTGCCGGTTTTTCGTCCTGCCATCGCACTTCAACCAAATCCCGGGAAATTGTACTCCTGCCAAGCCTCAAGCTGGGCGATTACCGCAAAATGACACGTGTCAGGCGCATTGTGGTGAGTCCCGAGAAGCTCCTGTTCGCCCCTTTCCGTTTCCTTCCTTTCCGAGGACTGCCTACTGGCTAATGCCGCCAGCAGCGGAATTCCCGCCTTTAAAATTAAACACTTTAAAGCGTAACCTGCAGAAATAAACCCGAGCCCCGCAGAACACACCCACCCACACCCACGCGCACAACCAGAAGCAGACACACATTTTTCACCGACCGAATTTTTGCGGCATGCCTTTTTGTGCCCTTTTGCCTGTTTCTGCTCTACAAAATTGAATTTCACATTTTAACGCGTTTGCATGCCGACTCGCTCCTCTTCCTCGCACTCGCTCTGCTAATTTTATATTTATTTTCATTTTCCATTGAATTTGGGGCTCTTTGAACTCTTGCCATTCGTCAATGGCGAATACCCTTTGGCCGCAGGATGTTTTCGTTGGCCTTTTGCCTGGTCACGCGGCGGTGAAGCTGCTCAGTTAGCAAATATTTTAAGCGTAGGCTTTGAGAGGCGTTTAATCCGCCTGCCAATATGCTCAATCAATCCTATAGGGTATCCCACAGAGCCAGCGTCTTGGTCACCTTCTGTGGGCCTTGCACGAAATTTTATTTTACGATTATTGCCGCACGAAGGATGAGAAAGGCAGCCAGGAGGCCCACATTCACGTGACATACACGTCCCGCTGCCAATGTGTTTGTTTCCTTTTTATGCGTTTACTGGCCCAAATTCGTGAGGTTAAATTTAAGCACACACATAAACACGGAGACAAAAACTTAACCTTATCTGCCGGCCAAGTTGGCTGCCAAGAGCAGACGCCCGTAGCCAGGCAGAAATCGCGCATTAATTTCCCAGAGTCCTTATCTCAGCCTTCAAACTAACCAACTGGCTTTTTTGCTTTCGCTGGCACAGTGCATAAAAAAAAGAAAGAAAGAAAAAAGCCAGCCAGCACAACCAGCGGGCGGAAGCAGGCAATGAACAAAATAAGGAATGCAAGTGCAGTTGGCGGAACCTTTGCGGAATTTCGCCTTTTTTTCGCCGAATTTTTGTACCTCTTAGGCTCAATTTGGGCAACAGCTGCAGCAGCAAAGGCGCAAAGGTATGAAGAGCCAGCGAAAAACGTGGCCCAGGAACAAAAAAACGGGGGAAAACAAAGCCCAAAAAAACGAGAAGCGGGATGGAAAAATGTCAAAACAAGCTACTAAAGCGATTTGCGGGGCGAAAAGAGAAACACGTCGAGGGCCAATGTCGAGCATACGCCACGTTGGACACGAATTTGGGCAAATATGTGTTCCCGGCCAAGTTGATTGAACCTTGAACGAGAAAGTTTTCCCACTGCCACGGCAGCTTTTCTAGGTTATCAGTTATCCGGTTAGGGCTTTTACTTGCATTTGAACTTTGGCTTTGGCATTGGCTCCCCTTAGAATTCAATGAAGTTGGCAACCGCCCGCCCACACCCCAGTTTCCGTTTCCGAATGCGAAAAAAATTTAATTTATTCGGTATTTATTTTCACATTTCCCGACATGAGATGTGTTTTAGTTAAGTTCAAGTTCAACAGATGACAGTTTCTATTTATAAATAATCTCTATTGGGATGTTGCAGAGACACTGAAAGCACAGAAATACATTAACATTAGGGGAAAAAGCTATTCGAAATTAAAACTATCGGTTATAGGTTACAGTAGTCAACTTTAGCTGATATAAATAATTACATTTGATATGTAATTACTTCACATTCTTTATATTTATTTATATTTATTTCGATAAAATTCCTAGCGCTGCAGTATTCCTACTTTTATGTTAGTGCGCCAGTCACAACAGATTTCAACAGATTTCGAACAATTGTAATTACTTTTTTACTAAATTTACATCATTTCTTAATATTAACATTATTTGATTTTATTTAATAATACTGTTTTAAATATGGATTAGTTTCCTACTATGTGTTTGATATATTTCGCTGTTTACCTTAATCGATTCCATAACATTCTAATAAAATTATTATATGTTTATGTTTTGAATACATGATTTCTTGAATACGTGATCTCAAACAAATTTATGCACTCATATTAATAGAGATGCCACCCTGTGCAATTAGTGTAGTTAGCTGGTTACTAGTAAAAAATGTAATACAATAATTTCAATTATGTTTGTCCACATTCACCTGGACCTCTATTTGATTCCATGTCCATTTAAAGGTAAATAAACTATTTTCATTTACTTATTTGAATTTACTTTTCCCTCAGCGTTGCCACCCCTTTCACGTATTGCAGTCGAATTCATTGTTAACATTCGTGTATTCTCAATTACATGAATTGCAGTGTTTATATACACACTTTTTAAAGAAATTCATGAATTTAATGCACGAATTCTGCCTTGCATAAATACTGTTTTAATTTATATTCTCTGACTTTAATAAATAAGATCTAAAGAAAACTCTGAATTAATATATAGAACATTACCTTTATTACCCATATTATGTTATACATTTTCCAATTACACTTATTTTTTGTAAACTCAAGAAAACTTTGTTTATAAGATAAGGAAATTTGCAAAGCCAAAATGTGAAAAGAGCATTATTTCTAAAAGGAAAAAAAGAATGCCAAGCAAATCGTTTCCAGCAAAAGGCTGAAACAGCTAATATTCGAATGGGAATTTGTCTTGGCTTCCGCCATTTAGCCAACAACTTAATTTGGCCAACTTGCACCCAAGTTCAGCCATTAGAGATCATCAATCTGGCCCTCATTATTCAAAACGCCACTCCCCCGGCAGCCGCTTGGCTCGCATTAACCTGTTGTCAGCCGTTCGCTTGGCAAAGGCGGTGGTGAGCCCTGCCTTTGGCCTGGCCTGGCCCACACCCAAACCCACACACACAGAGACACAAATCAAATGTAAGAGGCACTTGTAAAATGTCCTGCTCATCGCAACGCCTTCGCCCCGCTCCCGCTTGGAGGGCGTGGCCCTTTGGCACAGCGCGTCACGTTTATCACAACAGGGCAATAAATTTCATTCGCCTTGTCCCGCTTGGCTACAACATTTTATGGTCTCTTCATTTTCGACAGCTGCAAACAGTCGAATCCGAATCCGAATCCGTATCCGAGACCAAATGCGAATGCGAGTGCCTTTGCATACTTGACGAGGCCCTGTCAATGCACATTATTATCTGCAGAGGCCCCGCCCTCGATGCGGGAGAACAAACATTTTATTTTGTCATTTTGATTGATGGCCATAAGCCTGACATTTACCCCCACCGTAGATTCCGTAGAGTTTCGTGTTTGTTCGTCGCTTTAATTAAAGTGTGCGTGGGAGAAACTATGCTTCGGCTGGAGCAAGTTTTCCGCCAAGGCCGCCGGCACGCACACACCCTTCAAAAATATTATGTTTTCTAAATTGGTGTGAAGCAGTGGTCGCCGGCGGTTTAACGCTTTTTCGGTTTTGATTAAGGACGAGCTGAAGACACACACACACACAGAATCATTAGCAGAGGATGCGAGTGTAGCTGATGGTTCCAGCTGGCTGTGCGGATGATGGATGATGAGAAATGCGGTTCCTGCGGCTACGGGCCGGGCCGTTTCATCTCGAGATGAAATTCCATAATAAACGAAGGGATTAACTTGCTTTGGCGGATTTCAAATTCCCGCTCGCAAAATTCCTCAAAATTCGGTACCTATAAAAACGATGCTTTTATGTGATTTTATATTTTTCGCTTCTCGTCTGCGGTGCAAAGCTCGGCAATTACGGGCTGGGCTGGGAAAAGCCCCTCGTCCCTTGAATACCCAATTTGGGCCAATCTTGCCGCATTACGTATACGCACTGTCATCTCCAGCACTGAATTTTAATAGCCTAGATTATGTACCAGCAAAAAAAAAAACAGTGAATGAGTAAGTGAGTGGAAAAAAAGCCACCCTCTTCCCCTAATTCTGTGTGTGTGTGTGTGTGTGTGATTTCCATTAAAGTTATGGTCGCCAATGTCCGGTTATAACAGCCAGCACAGACCATTAGGCAGGTGATGGGATCTGGACAGCCCCGGCCCTGTCTGGAATACTCTCGCAGCTCTCGCAGCTCTGCGGCTGCTGTCGTTATAAAATTGAAGTGCTAAAGCCAGCGGGGTGTCAACACCGCAGCGACAGCAACAGAAACAGAAACTGTATAAAATGGCTTGTTTGCGGAGAAAGGACGCGACAAGGAGGCGGACAGACAGGGCAGCACAAAAGGCTGTCAGCGCGGAGGACCAAAGCGGACCACCAAAGCCGCCGCTCGCTGCTGGCAGGCCAAATTGCTTTTTGCCGTATGAATCCTGGGGAAAAAACAGTAGCAACATCAACAGCAACACCGAGGGGCCACTGACAACGGGAGACGGGAGACGGGAGCCGTGGAGCAGCAGGTGGCAGCCCAGAGATGCCCAGGAGTCGTGATCGTGTCGGGATATTATGCGAAATCTCCACCACTTAAAGGTGAACATAAGCTGTCTATTCAAATGGATGCCACAGGGCTAGCCAATTTAAGGCTTTTTATGTTCACTTTTGTCTAGCAGACACTCTTATGTCATAGTCACTGACTTGGCTTTTAATAATTCACAATGCGGTGGCCTTCAAGTCAATTTAAATTGCAATGTCTGGAAAGTTATAATAATATAGTTTAAAATTACCTCAATTGTTGTAGACCACAAATTAAGTGCCTGGGAATTTGTCATCAATTAGTCATTTGATTGGCATTTAGTTCTGTTGTATTTTCAAAATACCTGCCTTTGCACAAATTCCTGGGACATTTTCATATTTAAGTGAGTTTACAAGCTCAAGTGCCTGGCATTGTCTGTGGCTTAGTTAGCAAACAGACTATGGGTTATTAAACCGAGATATTGTGGCTAATATTTTGAAGTTTTATGCATGTAATATGCACTCTAGTAATATATTAAATTTATAAAATTTACTAACCTTATTCTTGGCAATTTAATATCAGCGCCTGACTTATCACGTGGCCAGCTCCAGGCCAAAATTAGAGACACAATATATAAAAAGAGCAATTGGGCTGGAAGAAACGAACATAAAAAATATATATAATAATATTTTATATATATGCAAGATGGTCTATATACATTTCCGTTTTTGTGGCCTGGCCACACGCACACTTCGCTGTTTGCAGTGGGTATTTTAATTAAGCTAAACAAACGCACCGAAAACAATTATATACAGTCGTCCTGGCACCTGGCGAGCACCACCCCAAATGCTGTGTGTGCGCCAGCATTCGACCTTTTCTCTCAGCGGATCCTGGGATCCTGGCGCTTCACACTTCATTTCATTTCAATTTAAAGTTTTTTTTCGTGTGCGCCCTTTGCCTATGCTACAGTTTTGGCTGCCGCCCGCCCGCTTCCTTTTTTATTCCTGGCTGCGGCTGCCAATTACGGCGGCAAGTTGCTTTATTATACAAGAGAGAGAGACAGCAGCGTCTCGATGCCTCGGAATGGCAGCCATTTCTCCGCGTGCCTCGCAATTCCACGTAATTGTCCCCCTCGACGGCGTCGTCTTGGTGTTGCTTTATTAAACCTTAGCAGCGCAATCACCGAAATGGGCGCACTCACAGGGCCAAAATACACACGTGCCCCGGCCAGGAGACTCGCAGTGAAACACCTACGAGGCACGTGCAACATTTGTATTTAAATTTGAATGTCTCTGCCGCCAGAACGCTTCACCTTGCACACCGACAGGTGTATATGTAGGAGTGTTCCTAATGTGCCTGTGTGCGCATCACTCAGACAGGCGCTGAAATATACACACAAGACGGGGTATATATACTCACCTGCTAGCACACACGCACACTTACACTCACGGAGAGCACCTCAGAAGAAGCAACAATTTTCGCTTGAGCCAGGAAGCTGTCACAAGGTTGGCCTCAAAAGTTTCGAGACCAGTAAAAGGATCTGAGAAAGTAAAAGGATATAAGTAGTTCAACCCACGACCTAATTGATGGATGGCTTACTTATAAGGAAGAAATATGAGGGAAAGTGATATTGAACTTTAAAAAAATTGCTGAAGTTATATTAACCAAATAAACTAATGTCATAAACATCCATAGTTCAGTTGTTATAATAATAATTCACTGGTAATTTACTCAACCCCCTCTGGCAGAGTCATAAACATAATTAATGGATAAATTTGACAGCCAAGATAAATTAAATATCTTTGAAAGTCTCACAGAACATTGTACTTATAACTCAGTGCAAACTTTCCAGATGGAGCAATTAATTTGGCCAAAATCATAAGTCTTTCGCACTGACAAAAAACATATTTTTCTAGGCAAATGATTCTGAAAAGTTTTCTCCAGCCGAGTGAAAACGTAATCAAAGTTTGAGAAAGTTATTCTTGGACAAGAACTGAAGCCACCCGTTCGCATTACCTCTACCCACTCATCCACTTAGACGCTCAATGCCATGTCCATTCAACCTTGCAGGCACTCGCCGCCCGCCGCCCGCCACCCCTCGCACCTGCCTGGCTGCCACCCACCGGCAGGACTCCCCAATGATTCCTGACATTACATTCTGGCCGAAATGCGTTCGCATCAAACTATATAACACGTTCATATTTCTTACGGTTCGTTACCCATTTAATATTAAAGCAAATTGCTGACTGAGTTGCTTTCCCCCCGTACAGAGCACGAAAAAACATTACATTTTTGGTTGGTTTGGCTTCAAAGGCCAGCCGAGAAGTGTTATTTGTGAATCAAAACTTTTAGCCAAGTTCCATTTTAAGCACGTTTACATGTTCCCCACAAGAAGCCATAATGATTTGTCAGTCGGCTTAATATTGATTTTGTAATGTGACTCTTTGGGGCTTTATGGATTTTTTGAATGTGGCTTTGTTGAAGGACGAAGGACTGACTGTATGGGATCGATAATGTTGAATTGCTTACATTTCCACTTTAATTCTCAATTTCAATGTAGAGAGAAGAATTTTCTCTGCATGCAGCGAGGTAGTTTGTCTTAGGCCGCCTTTTTTTTATTTTCTTCTTTCCTGGCCACATTTCTCAGCCGTTACGAGCACTAAATGATATGCAAATAAAAACGTTACCCAAGTACGTGGAGCACCATGTGTGTCCTGAAAGGAGGAGTGAATTCGGAGGAAGTAGCGAAGAGAGTCAAAGGAAAGGCTATTTAAATTCAAATTTAAATGTCTGCGCTTCATTTAAGCGGCGAAAATTGTTCGGGAGCCTGGCATATGGCAAACTTTATGTACCGCTGGCTTAATTAACATAATTATGACCGAAAAAACCAGGAGAATTTGGAAAGTTTGCCAACTCAACTTTTTTTTTCGTGGCAACGCTGGCATTTTCAGTTTCAAGAGCAGCACCTGCTAGCAAAAAAAGGGGCTCAGATTTGTTTTCCTGGCATCCGCAGCTATTTATCTTGAGCGCGAGCTCCCCCAAAGTATGCAGCATAAGTAGTGCACACACACACATACACACGCAGACAGCAGTCACACACTGATGCACTCGGTGTTGAGTGCACTTTCCACTTTCACTTTGCGCTCGCTTGTTGACTGCTTCCCATCTCACGTTGCCAGCCCTGCCTCCCTTGCACTTTCATTATTTGCGTTTAGCTCACGCAAGTCTCGCATTACACACACACACACTCCCGCACTCGCCTTCACACCCTCACCCTTATACCCACACACCCTCAGAGGGGCAAGAGCACAAAGCCCTTTTCATTGTCATTTGCGCCTCAACGTATGCCATGCATTCTGTCGCTGACTCATGTCCATGCAGTAAAAATTCCATTCCAGCAGCAATTTCATCTCTCGTCATACCCTTTAAGCGGGCATTACAGCTGACTTGTGATGCTGGGTCTTAGATTGGAATAGTTTGGGATGTGATTTCAAAATTATGGGTTTGATTGAGTGATTCGGAGTGATTGTGCGACTTCTGGATGGTTTTTGTTTAGTTTGGATAATGGCAAGGACATATTTTAGGGTCTGTATTATTATTGAAGTGTAAAATTATTTAAAGTGTAAGTCAATTTGTTATAGTTATTATATTGTACACATACATATTCGAAAAAGCATTATTTTTCGTGTATTATTTTTGTTATTAATGAGAAAGAGGTCTTTCAATTCATTTTAATTTTAATAAGAATACTGTAATAATAATAAGATCAGCTTTTATTTTCTAGGTACATAGCTATATTAATTTATAATAAAATGTTATTTTTAAATATAATTTTATGCAAATCAGGAACTCTGAAAACTCATTAATCTAATTTTCAATAAATTTTTATACGTTTATTAAGACTACACTAATTAATTCACATTAAATTCAAAATCTCTTGACAGGCTATGTGAAGTAAAATATACAATTTTGTCAGCTTCATCGCAGCTTTATATATATTTAAATAAAATATTTTGAAATAGTTTCAAAGGATCCTTAAGCTCTGTAAACATTTCGCAACAACATTTCTTAAAGTTAGGATACTACTTTGAAAATATGAGACTTAGTTCAGCATAAAAAAATGAATCATATTTTATTGCTTATTAATGTATTTCAATGTAAAAAACCTTTCAACTGTATCTCCAAAAAGGTTAACAAGAATTCTGATGCGAATGCAAACTAAACATTAGTAGTACTTAACAAAGTGCATATGTGCTTGTACTACAGTATTCTGTCCAAGATACTTCGACCATTGTTTATTCTTTTAGCCTGACAGCATTTTGTGCTTACTAACTGGTCACCCACTGGCCTCCGATTTCTGTTACGCCCCCAAAGCCCAACAGCGCCCACTCATCCATCCCTCATCCTGGGAACTTATGAAGCAAGTTTTTGCCATTCCATTTTATTTTTGTTTTTGTTTCTGTTTTGTACTCGTATTTGACACTTGTTTTTGTTTTTTCGGTTCCAAGGGGGCGACAACAATGGGTCCGAGGGATGGAAACATACAGTTTTTGTCATGTTTGTTGATTGTGAAAGTTGGTGAAGCGCTTTTTAACAGTTTTCGTGACACTTTTCGGTTCTGTGCCATGGCATGTATATTTTATGCTTTGTTGCCGCTGGCCAGGACCAGACAGGACACCACTGACATGGCCGGGTGACCTTAATGCACCAATGACATGTTCGAGTGGAAAGCATCCATGACATGCCCGTCAGCCGCCACTGTTTCCCCTGACATCGGAATGTCTATAATGCAATTTTCCGGTCATTTTAAGCCAACTCGAAATGAAAACGGTGAATTATTTATAAGACACGAACGAGCTGAGTACGAAAAGAGAAGGAACAAAAAAACGATTATCAATTATTGTATGAAGGAGGCATTGTGAATTATGGGGCGGGCTGCATTGTGGTTCGATTGCGGTCCCACATTAAACCAGTTACCGGTGCAACGGCAACTTGCATGTGGCAAGGACATTGGCGATAGTTTCCATGCCGCATTCCATTTACTAAAGAGCCTTTCAAATCGTTGTTGTCGATTCCACCTCTGCGTCATGGCGATTGCATTGAATCGTTGAGCGTAATGAGTTTCTGTGGCCAGCTTATTAAGTCGCTTTGTGGGGCTGCTGAAAATGCAGGAATTTCGATAAATATTTATTTATAGTTTCTACTCTCAAATTGCTACTGCAGTCGAAGGAATCCTATTTGTGTGGGCTTTTAGAAGGAAAACGAAACCGAATTGAATTCAATTAAATGTTCAATTTTATTCTACGATGCTTGAAATTTAGATTGTTTTGGGTAAATATTGCTCACTTGGGTAAACATTTTCTTTTGTCATATTTGTTTAGCTCACTTATTCACTGCTCAGTAGCTTACTTTTTCACTGTTTATTAACCAGTTGCTCAGGTGTCCATTTGTTCACTGTTTACTGCTCATTCCTCAGCTACTCAGTTGTTCACTTGCTCACTGTATTTAAACGACTAAAAATACTTTAAGTTTCAAATTACGCTTAAACCAGGTATATTTAATATTTTTAGTATTGATTATATAAATAATATTTTTGTATATATTTCATTGAACTTCCTAATGCACAACATGAACAAGTGTTAAAAGAGAGCAAGAGAATATTAAGAAAAGAAGAGTAACCAAAATGAATTAAACAACTGAGTTAAAAGAGTAAGAGAAATTAAACAAGTGTGAAAAAATGAGAAAAGTGAGAATAATTTAGAAAGTGGACAAAAAGACAAAAATTAAAGAAGCGAGCAAAAATGAGAAAAGTGAAAAAAAACTGAACAAGTGAACAAAAATGAGCAAGTAAAAATTTAAAAACTAAACTCTAATGAACAAAATATTAAATTTTGGCAAACTGATCTGTTAAAATAAAAAAACAATTACTAAGGAACAGTTTGGTGAACAATTCTATTTTGTTCACTCACTTATGAACAATAGGTAATTAATTAATATGTATAATGTACGCAATTGCTCATATTGGCTGGGAAACAAATTGACTTTAAAAATTTAAAGCATGAAAAATTCAATCTCTTATTACAAACCACAATAATGTTATTATAAGAATGATCTTTATTTTGACAATCACTTTGCTTCTTATTAATTATATTATTATTTTTCACAATACCTTAAACACAGCGCTCTTTTATTGTATAACATTTTCGATATTGTTTTCCAAGCACTTGATTTCCGACATTTACGAGTATTGGCAATCATTACTCAATCGCTGGCCATTAATTTGACTCACCTTGTCCAGATTTTAAGATATGTATATGTATGTGCTCGTACATATATTCTCGCGAGCAGCCAGAACAAATTACGTTCCATAAACATCAATCAGCAAGGCGTCTTCGTTCAATTGAAATTGAATTCGAAAATAGCCAACTAATGGCGTATTTTCAATTCGAATGAAAATTATATTTCCTATATACGTACACATTTAGTATATATGAGCGTGTGGTTAAGTTAATATATTATCAGCTAGATGTGCCCGCAATTGGAAAAGCAATTTTCCGCTTTAATAAGTGTTGTTTATTCTTATGCTCGGTTCATTCTTTTTTTGGAGAAACATTTTCATTGCCACGACTTTAAATTATGCTCTTTAATATGGATTACGAGATAAATCCCTCAAAAGGCAATATTTCTCATTCATTTTCTTGTTTTTTAAACAAGCAGATATTTAATTTGTTATTATGTTACTTTAAAAATATATTTTAATACCACTGGTAGGGTATTGCGAACATCGTTCTTATGGAATACTTTTCTTTTGTTTTCCTTTAAAGTATTTTTCAATTATCCCATAAATAATTTGCGCGTGTATTTTAATTAATGGGCCTCGCCCCCTGTGTTTTCTTTGTAAATAATGTTATTTAATCGAACGACTGTTATTGTTCAACTATCAGAGGGAAAAATTGAACATTTTATCTGAATTAAAGTACTGGCTATTTTGTCCATGAAACTGTCTCGAATCCCCTTTGAAGCTGTCGAATCATCCGATGCCTCCGATACCTGTCAGTCTGTCAGAGGATGGCATCCATCTCTGGGCTGACCTCAGAAATGGATGCTAAAATCATTTCCAGAGTTCTCTGGCTCACCTAGACAGACAGTCAAGCGACTGGGGACTTCCCCCCCATTCACCGCCAGAAGTCCATTTGCACTCTCACAATTGCGGGGCTTTGTTTGTTGGCTTAATGTAAAATATTGTGTATACGCCAGGTTGTACATTAAAAGCTTTGTGCCACAATAAGCAAAACATTTGCTGTTATTTATAGTATTTTTTTCCCCATTCGCCAACTTGTGTGTGGCAGGGCTAATGTTATGGGATTTCTAATATATTTCCTGGGATCATGAGAGTTAAATGATGGTGAAAAGATACGGAATATTTAACTACAACGCTGATGACAGATAATTCAATTAGACTAAGCACAGTCATTCATTTGGTAAGGATTGTATTCCTTTATATTTTATATTTTTCATTTGAATAAGTTTGTTTATACATGATTGTATTTATTTAATTTTTTCTCGCACTCTTTTGGGTTTTCCATGTTTAAACATATTTAAATGTTCCAAAGAAATCCAATACCACGAATTTAAACTGATTCAATCTGAATTATATGTAATTTTGGCTTCATTATTTATTTAAAACTAGTTCCATTGACCTATAGATTTTGCGAAAATAAAAACAAATTTCAAAGAAATCTAAAATGACTTTATTTAGTTGCAAATCTCTCATTAAAAAGAAACACCATTCAAAAGATTGTTTCGGGATCCAAGACAAAGCCAGACAAAGTAATTTTCAGGAATTTCCCACCTAACTGACCTTTCGCTCCAAAGTTTATCCTAGAGGGTCGTCGGCACTTGAATATTCGTTTACAAGCCACAGCCGACACGTTCCCCGCATAAATTGGTTTCGGCAAAATGCGTACATTATCTGGAATCGAACGATTGCACTTTGTTTATTGATCTTGATGAACTTTTGCCTTCGACTTGGTCTTTTCCTGTCTATATATGGGCCATCCCGACCATTGTGTCTCCAGGTTCCGGTGAGCTGTTTTAACGATTCGTGGCCTGTTTATTATGGCTAAATATTTTCATGCCGATTTTTACATTTTGCAGGCGGTCGGGGTCGGTCGTGTTTGTTTTGATAATTTTTTGGATGTGCACGCTGGAAATTTGTTTTTCTCTTTACGAAGCTTTTATGTAATTTTCTTTTTTTTTTGGTGGTCTTGACTTTTCTTTCTTTTACAAGGTGAAAAATGTTCTCTGGAAATGTGGCCCATAAATTTGAACTGAAATTGCCTCAAAGAAGAAAAATCGGAATAAAGCGAACAGGGAAAGCCAGCAACGAGAAGACGCTGACATGGACATGAACTTGTCTCTTATTCTCTGTCATTTGTCGTCGCCGTCGTCTTTATTTGTTTATTTACATTGCCCAACGACTTCGTCTCTAATTTGGCTTTTATGCCTCGCTTTACAATTCGGCCAGCTTCTGTCGCTGCTGTCTCAGTTAACTAGTCTCGTTTCTGTGGGCCACTTTCGGCTGTCTTGGCCAAATTTATTCCAATTCCCCATTCCCTCTCCAGCTTCTGCTGCCGATGCTACTTCTGTCTGGGCAAACATGTCGAACATTTTGTCCGCTTCGCTGCCTGCTTATGGCCTGTAAGCCAACGCGACTTTGGCTCAGAGTCTGCTGGCCATAAAGTGTTGGCGCCATTCGGCGGAAGTATCTGAAATCAACAGAGATGCCTACCAAATCAGCTGGAACATAACACATAATTCCATCGCTCCAAGAATGATCTGAGAGTGGCTCTCAGTGGAGCCCATTTCTTGGCAGGTTGGTTATGAAGCTATTTTGGTGGAAGACAGATTTTACGGTCGAGGGTTTATAGTTGCTCATCAGTTGCTTAAAGAAGGAAGTACTATTCGAGGGTTTTCTTTGCGATCTAAATTGATATAAATAAAGTTTATTTCGGGATTCGAAGAGTATTATCTCTCTTTTATGTAGTGCCTTTGGATAGCCTCTAGAGTGATAATAAAACATAGATAGTTCATATGTCAACGCGATAACTCGCTCTTAAAAAGCGGAATGATAAACAATACTTGTATCGCCGAAATATTATTAAATTTGAAATACAATTATGTGCCTTAAAGAGCCCCCAACATTTTCCAGACTCCTGCCGCATCTCTGAAGGACAGACAGACAGGTCCTTTAATCAGGGCGCAAATCAAGTGCTGGTAGACATAGGCGGAAATCTAAATTTGGCATTTGGCATTGTTGCTCACGACATGCGACAAAACGGGAGCAGGCAGGGTTGCCTGGGGAGCTGGAAATCTCGTTGCCGTCAAGGCTGTCAGGATCGATCCAAGTGCCAGCCTCACGGCCCGTGTCCTGCCATAAGAGACAATTTATTTGGCTCTGCTTTAAGCCCGGTCTGGCGTGTTCGCCCCCGGCCACAGAGGCATTTATTATTTTTCTTAATTAAATCTTAATTTTTCTTGCGAGCGCGTGTATGCGGACATCGGGCGCTTACAATAAATGCCGGACTGACAAATGCCGCCGACCGCCGGGCTTAATGCTGATACAGGAGTGGAATAAATGGCTTACTGCACATCCTGCAGCGTGCGACAATAATAAAATTGCATACCCGTTAAAGCCGCCGCCTGTCTGGTCGCGGTCCCCGCCCCAACCCTTGACCTCCAGAGCTACATTGAAACTCATTTAAGTAGAGCCCGGATGGGGGCTGGGACTGCCACTAATTAAGCCTAATGGCGCATGAAACATGCATTAAAACTAATGTGCAAGCCTCGTCGACACAGTCAGCGACGGGGCGGAGAGATGGAGATGGCCTTGCCATTTGTGTCGCACTGGGGCAAGAGTTGCCCCCGTTTTTCGCCCCCCTTTAACGATGGCAGCCTAATTTTATGCTACGCAATATTTTGTTGTTGAAGTGGTGGTGAAAGGAAGGCGAGGCCCACTGGTAATAGGTGGAGCGAAAGCTCCCCATTACAATAAATTATGGAATAAAGTTCCGCGAAACTAATTCCCATTTCAATAATTTAGCAATGCATTTGCAGCTTCAAGGAGGCAATGTATACGTATTACCTGCTAAGGAGAAAAGCGCAACATACCGTTGTTGAACTGTTGTTGAATTGTTGTTGAATTGTTGTTTAAGTGCTAATTACACTGACTAATAGAGCAAAGTTGGAGAAAACCAATTTCCTATTCCTAAAATTACCGAAAACTATTATTGCATTAACAGATAAAGGTTGTTAGTTGCTGTTGTGTTTCGTTGTTGAACTATTGGAAAAGTTTTTAGGTGGGCCCAATCCTGGGAACTTCTGGTGCTAAAATATTTATAATTGCAAGTTCAATTTAAACTTAAGTTTGTTGTTAAAGTGAGAGGAAATAAATATAAATCATCTCATGAAAGACCCCAATCGCCTGTAGGTAATGCAATAAATTAGACCTCAGTCTTCAAGTACATTTGCAGGTTCGAAGTGGCACCTGATTAGACTCCTCCCGCCACAGAACAAGATATTCGCTGTCAAGGAGCAGTGAAGCAACCACTAATGAGACATTATGGCTGTCGTAACCCGGCAGTCGAGTCAGACAGCTATGCCGCAAATCCACTAAAAACGTTTACGGCTTACGTGCAACATGGGCCGTGGTCCAAGCCATAAGTGGCACGTAGCAGCCCCGTCAAAAGCCGCAAGAGTGTCCCCTCAAATTGCCCCGCTGCAACACGTTTCCAGTAGCTGCAATTGATTTTCCCTCAGAGCATGCGACCTTACTCCAAATAGGCAACCGAACGTTGTGAGCCCGGGTTTTCCTTTAATATAATCAACAATTCATATTTTTACGAGTGTAGATTTGGGCTGTATGACGTTTTGCCGCTTCATTGAAGCAATAAATTTAAAATTTTTGCAAAATGCCACGGGAGCATTGCGAAAAACACATGAAAATTGTATATGTATGAATGTACGGCGATGCTGGCACTCCTATGCATCCGTTGTGACTGTATGCGTAGCACTTTACGGAGCGGGCACTCGGCCTTCAACCGGAAGTGACTCACGCACGGCTGCATCAGGCCGGAAGTCAGGCGGCGAGCGAGATAGAGACAATAAAATGTTGGGAGGAAAATATCCCCGCCCCCCCAACACGAATGAATGTCAACATGTTGATAACAAAATACATGAAACCAACTTGCAGAGAAAGCAAAAAAAACTTTTTCGTGCTCGTAAAATAGAAAGGAAAAATAGAAAAAAAAATGAGGAAGTGAATTTTCCACACACAGAACTGCAGTTGCCTCCCGTTGAAGGTTGCATAATAAATTTAATTCAAACTATTACACCATGAAATATTTATTGCAGCAGGTATTTTTGGCAAATGCCAAAGGTATGTTTGCAAAATATGGTATCCAAAAAATAGCATAGCACATATAGGATAAATACAAATAATACGAGTAACGTATAATCTTTTAAACCGCAGAAATATATGTGCTTTTATTTGGTTTAACTAACAGGAAAACTTGTGCTGTGATAAAACCTAAATTGAAATGGCATTCCAAATAACTCCTCTTATTTAAGCTCCCCTATTTTTTCATAACTAAAATGTTTCATGGCGTATGAGCAGAGCTTTATAAATTATAAGCTTTAAGAACTGCGAAATATTTATGGCAGCAGAAAAAACTGTATAATTGCTAAGAAATAATTCGCATTTCCATTGTATTCAACCAATTACTTATTGTTACTTTGACTTACTTTTTTGTTTGTCTAAAAGCAGAACTTGAATGCCAGCAAAATGAAACTGGAAATCGAAGTATTCTCTCTAAAGTGATTCCCGGAACGGACCAATTATTTATAAGCCACTATTATTGTGCTTCCATGGGGGTTGTTTCAGCATTCCTTAATGGAGGCGCACATGGTCGGCAGATGATACTCGTTAGTCAACTCCCCGGGACCCACTCCTCTCTCCGAACCACAATTGTGTGCGCCCGCAAATATGCAATGCGTTTTGCTTTATTTTCGCTGTAAGGAATTTTTCAATGCTGCTACATTGTTCTGCGAAAAAATGAAAATCATTTTTATGAAAACAATAAAATCTGCGCTTGGCTGCGCAAGCATGCCACAAACCGAATAAAATAACACAGACCACAAGCCAGAACAAAACAAAAAACTTCTCCAAACAATTTGGCTACGTAAAAATTAATGAAATTTATGTTGGCCGTGTTGTTGTTGGTTGGTTTCCATATCAAACATTTCCATTGTTCCCAGAAGTGACGTTTAGGGCGAGGTTCCTGTTTCCTAGAGCATACACTTTTTAATTTATAGTTGCGTCCGTCGCTTTAGGTGAAAGCCAAGCAAAAACCCCACAATGCCCGAAAGTTTATGCATTGTAATGCGCTCCAAGGAAGAGTGCACAGTGAATGCTCCCTAAAGATGACTCAGGCGAATGATAAACACCCTCCCGCTCCGCTCTGCTCTCTCTCTCTGTCTTTCTCTCGGGGCTATTGTAGATTATTTGTGTGTCATTGGCTATTTAAGCCAAAGCTTCTCTGGGGGGGCCAGAAGCAGATCCAGTATTCTGGCAAAGGAAGCAGCAAGTGCACGGCAATGGAAAGTGTTTTGTGGTCTTATTTGGGTGTGGTGTCATTTGTCTTCCTCAGGCCATGGGGCTATAAAGCTGACATTCAGGGTAATTATGGTATATATATAGAAAATAGCTTTGTTAGACTTTGGATTATGGGGATAACATGAGTTTGATCCTCTTGGGACTCTACAAGTTGTTGAGTCATAGTTGGGGACGCCGTTAAGGGCATTGTGTGAGAAAATGGTTACTGAATGTGATTTAAGTTTAACTGTAAATATCGGTATATCGATTCGGTATCGGATTTTTACGCGAAGTTCGATATATAAGTCGATGTCTTCACTTTGCGACTTATCGAGTTTCTGTTTGATATATCGGACAAATCAGCACCTTTAAAGCCGCTTGCGCTTTTTTGAATTTTCTGAAATATTTCCTTTGATGTTAAACTCATCTTTTTTCGATATTTTAAAAGTCGATATATTACAATTTACTATTAAACACGATACATTCGTCTTTATGTCACATGGGACTTTTCCTCTATATACAAAAATATTAAAAACTCTACACTTTAATATTTTAGAAATAATATCCCGTAAAATTATTTTTTTCCACAAATTTGTTAACTTAAGTTTCTCATTTATAATTCAAACCTCTAATTGTTGTTTGACAAAGAAATAATCAAAGAAATTATACGTTTATCCAGAAGCATACCTCTCTTACCCCTCTAAGTATTCTCCACCCCCCTTTTTATACCCTTGCAGGGTATTATAATTTTAGTCAGAAGTTTGCAACGCAGTGAAGGAGTCAT
>JAEIIU010045128.1:0-23084 GCA_018874675.1 Drosophila baimaii | reverse complement strand
TTTAGTCTATAAGCCAGAAACGAGTCCAGGCGTCCAGCACGTAAATGGTCCACCAGTAGGGTCCACATTTCGCTGAGGAGACTGATCCAATCTCTTTCCCAGTTAACAGTGGAGAGTTGTTGGAGCACCACCGTCTTAAGCATGTAGTAGGTTAGTTTTGGCAAATACATAGCATGTTGTTTCTTACGTAGGCGATTCATAAGACAGAGAATCTTTTTGGATTTCGGATGCTTATTGAGTAATTCGTTCTCCCATTCCATGGCACATACGGAAAAAGTGCAATCGTCATTGATTTTTGGATTCTTCCATGGAATGGCATAAAACCAAGGAAACTTTTGCAGCACCTCGGATGAAACTGGCGGATCAGAGAAAGGCCATTGTGACAAAGGCAACTTGAATGCTGGTATTACAACTGACTTGTCAAATAGAAAATTCTGTCCTTGTTTCATAATGAGCGTTCCACTATTATATTCATAATTAAAATAATCATTCTCTGGACAATTTCTTAAATAGTCCAGAATATTTCCGTGGACAATATAGCCTTCAGGGGAAACAATCGCCCGATATGCATCATTATCCTCAAATGGTACTTTTAAATTAAAAAGACCATTCTCTCTCTTCTGTATGGGTATAATTTCGGCAAACTTAACAAAGTCATAGAATAATGTTTTGCCTAAAAAGAAAACGTATTATATTTTCATCACTTTATAATTTTTTTTTAGAAAACTTACAATACTCAAATATATGAACATTAAAACACAGATCAAAGTTGAATTTTAAATTCTTTTCGGCATATTCATATTCAGTTTCCATGGGGGAATTAAGAATTTGAAAAATCTCGTTCAAACACAGCTCAGATTTTATTTTGCGAGACATAATGAAATACTCATTGACAAATAAGCTGTGAAATTGAGTGTGACTGGAGATATAATACAGTCTAGAGTCTAGACTTTCAACAATCGTACTCGGGATTTCCCCTTTTTCCCAGACTGGTAGCACAATATCAATGTGACCAGCTGCAACAGAGGCGCTTTGCCTTTATTTATATTCATAATTATTTCGATTAATTATTTTCACATTTAATTACTGGACATTTTTGAGTTGGAGCCTTAGAGCCATGGAGCTCCCGGATCTAGGATCAAAAATGGAAAACCCAAAAACCCATAATAAACTGAATCATATCGGCTTACACACCCATACACACTTAGTAATTAAGCAGGACGCCGACAGGGACTGAGAGCTGATGACGGATGGTCCGCTGATTGGAGGTGGTGGCTCTCCGCGCGGTCGGTTGATGAGCCGTTGATAGGCCGGATTGGTTAGATTGGCAGCCGTGGGTCCTTGTCCGCGTCCTGGAACTCGTAAATCAAAAGCTACAGAACCAGCCATGACTGCAGCGACTCTCGCCGACTCCCGGTGACAGTAAATGTTTGCGAATTTTATGCGAATTACGCCTAATTAGCATTTCTGCCAGCGGCCAGGGAGATCCGAGAGTCACAATGCCAGAGCCAGAGTTCGCCGTGTCCCTGCTGATTATGGGTGCGATTTCATATGCAGAACATAAGTGCCGGTACACTGTGAATAAAGAGTGGGTTCTGGGGGATATTCAATCACTAAAATAATGTCATTAATATCAACAAGAAAAATGTTATCTAGGGTATTGTGAAAACTATTTAAAATGTGTAGAAAGAAGTCCTTTAACGTACCTAAGAAAAATCCTATTTAAAGACATAAGAAAAATATTTGAAGTTAAATTTTTCAGTCTGATATTGAGCTTGGGCTTCAACGTTTCTTTATTTATACATTTCTTGGAGTCCCCTTCTGAGAATTTACCTTTAAAAATTAGGAGTAATCTTTTTAAATTATTTTTGGGAACAAATATTTGACTTAATAGTTTTTGCATATAAATTAAAGATACATCATTTAAAATAGAACTTAACTTAGAACTTCATTTTTAAGAAAATTTATAACAAATTGGTTTTATAAAAAAAATGGAAGAAAATATTTCATAAAGATTGAGAAAACATAAACTCTTTATATGAAAACAATATTTTTTTGCTTTCCGGGGACTTTCATTTGTTTAATAATAGTTTGTTTGTTTAAATAAGAAGCCCTTAAATAGTATGTAAATGAATAAACATTATTCATAGTTCTATGCGAATAATTCTCAGTGCCGAAACCCCATGGCGTTGCCGCTGCCGGTGGCAGATGGTTGCTCCCTTTCCATCCGCTTGCTGTTTGCAAATGTTGGGCCTAGAAAAATGCACCATGACTCCGGGGCCATATCTCATTAGAATGCGGAGGAGGAACTGCAGCAGGAGGAGGAACTGCAGCTGGGCGGGGGGAGCAGGCGGGTCAGGGATGGGTTATGCCGGCGAGGGGTGCCACCTAGGGACTCCTCTGTTGATTCTGTTGGCTGTCATCGAAGTCAACGCAAAACGCAATGGAACGCAGTGCATCGTCGCCGGCAAGCCAATAAAATTATGCGCCATCGGAATGTGTGTGTGCGACCGAGTGGAGTAAATTGTATTTACTACCGCACATCACCCGGCGAGCATATGGAAGCAGTTGAGGCCCAGTAGTAGGTGGAGGAGGACGAGACGACCCGCGGGTCAATTGCCCAGAGAGCATGAGGGGGGGATCTGGCGGGTGTCCGGAGCAGCTGGGGGACACGGGGAATAGAGCTTCTCCTGCCTACACAATCGATTCCACAGCGAGGGGGAGGACGAGGCGACATCCAAGTGGCCGAATGTTGTGTGGTTGTTGTGTGCGGTGTCGGATTTGGAATTGCCCTGCATCAGGCGAGGAGCTATAGTTCCTTAGCTAAGGGTATTTACTAAGCATGTTTCTTAATGCAATTTATTTATATATTTTTATCTGGATAAAGTATACATTATTGGGAAATATATTTAGATTTATATAAGCTTCCTAGAATTTACAAAAGAAATATGATGTAGTTATAGGAATATCTAATTGCAAAAATTAAATAAATCACATTTAAAAAAAGAGGAAAATAAAATAATAATAAGTATATAAAGCTTGATATAAAATATAAACTAATTTAAAAAAAGGTTACACTTGATTTTCTGTAGAAAAATTATTAATTTGTTGTGGAAATATTTTAAAATATGAGAAAACCTCATCAAAATGTACAAGAAAACGAAAAGAATTAGATACAAAAGATAATGCTTAGTTGAACTGTAATTTTACATTGCAGCCAAACAGAATATAAATAAATACATACAAAATTATTATATTTAAATTTAAAATTGCATATACACTAATTATAAAGTAGTATAGTATTAGTATAATAATTTATATAAAACAAATTCTGGTGGTAATCGTTTTATGATTACAAATAAAAAGGCATCTTAAGGCGGTTAAGGCATTAATTATTATAAATCTTTCCTATTAAGAGCATTTTAAAGTCTGAACATGAATCTGCTTCCTTTTATTTATTTAAATTAATTATAAAATTACGTATTTAAATTATTATAAATCTCTTCTATTAAGAGCATTTTAAAGTCCGAAGATGAGATTTGCTCCCTCCTATATTTATTTTTAGATTTCTTTGCAATTTTTCACCAGCGGAGAGTCAAAGTCTTTCCCGCGACCCCTGGGAAACAGAGTACGTGATCTGGTTCTGTTTCGCTGCCGCATCTGCAAATCGGACTGGGACCAGGAAATAGCACTGAAAATAAACTTTATTAATTAGGAAACAAAGAAGTTAACAGTAAGATAAATAATTAGAATTTAAAGTTCGTTTGTGATTTTCTTTCAAGAAGTCTTTTTAAAAGATTTATTTGGGGTGTATTAGCATCTTTTTAAAAGAATTAAGAATTAATTAAGAATTAAGAAGAAAAAATTTTTTGTCTGCGAAAAATAAAGAACAAATGTTTTATTTTGTTCTATATTCATTAATTTGTTTATTAAAATATGTCTTGAAACTAAATTAAAGTTTTCTTTAGGTTGTTTTCTTTTCAAAAATGTGCTTAAAACTTTTTTTTTGGTTTTTTTTTTAGCGGCACGAGGTTGTAAGAAATTTGAGAACTCATATTTCCAAATATTTGTATTTATTGTGTAGATTAGACGAAAATAACGAAGCGTATTACTAAATATTTGACAAACAATTCCAAAAAATTTGGGAATCCAAAAATTCCTGGAAGCTGAGAAAATCGAACTTGAAGTTGGGCAAGGCATAGTGTGCTAAATTCGTGTCCACCACTGTATTTTTTTTTATTTATTTATTCAAGAATTTATACCTGAGTTACTTAGCCAAAATAATTGTTAAATGAAATATGAAATTCCAGCATTAAAATTTAAAGAAAATATAACCGAGAGTTCAAGAAAGTTTACAAACTTGTAGCTTTTACATTGAAATTGTTATTAATCACCTCATGAGCCATTGTAATTAAACATATCTATTTTTTTTAGTGTGCCAATTGAGCTGGGGTTAGGGTGCCCCGCCTGGGTCGCTTGCTAATTGCGGCCGGAGCCCGTTGGAGCCTGTCTCCAACTCCGGCGAATGCGAAAGCGGACATATCAAAGGCCCCCAATGCTGGGCGCCGGTTGCCGGGAGTGCAACTGCAATTTGGGATTCTGTGGGACCGAGGACAGCGCGGATTCGGGGGGCTTTTATCTGCTTTAGTCGCCAGCCGAGCGTGGCTCTTATTAATGATTAATTAAAAAAAAGTGCTTTCAGCAATGAAATGGGGCTCCAGTACTCCAGAAGGAGGGGCGGCAGGGATTATTATGCTTATGACATATGTGGCATTTAATTGGGCAAACAAAACGGGCGGCCGTGCCGGTATATTTACAGGGCAAGCAAGGGGAAAATCAGGCAGCAAGAAGGGGGGTAGGGTTTCGAAGAGGAAAATCGAGGCACTTCCAATGCCACACATTTTCAATTTCCTTCCAGGCGCTGGCTGGCGAAACTAGTTGCGCTTTCCTCGCGCGAAACGAGCTGGGAAATGGAACACAAACTCTCTTAGGCGCGCTCTCTTTATTTTGCGGCAGGTCGTGGACATATCGAGACCGGTGCTCCCGACGACCACGACGAGGACGATGACGACGACGACAGCCGAAGGATGATAAGGATGAGGCAGCAGCAGGAGCAGCAGCAGCAGGAGCAGCAGCAGCCGCCGAGCCAAGCCGAGCGCCGTTGCCAATGCCAAGTTTTTGGCCAACTTGCAGAATCAGTCGTCAGTTTGTCCTAAGCGGATTTGGTCGACACGTGTGTATATGTGTATGGGTATATATATTGGTTGAGATTCGATTCTTCGACAGCGCCAGATACGAGCAGGAGCAAAGAAATTTTCAAAAAATAAAAATACGCAAAAAAACGAACCAAGAACCAAAAACCAAAGCAAGTAAAAATCGGGAACATTGGCGCGTGAATTTAACGCTTGGCCTAGGTCACGTATCGCACGTGTTTCTGACAGAAGGCAGAAGAGTCCTCTGCAGGACCTACCTTCCCCGCCCGCCCTCTCTCTCTCTCGGCTTTCGAGTGGTGTGTGTGGTGTGTCCTTTTGATTAAGTGTTCGCCTTGCATGTGTGCGGTTGACATTCGATTTACTTTCGCCGAGTTACCGGACAAAAAAAAATATAAGAGAAAATAATAAAGGAAGAACACTTTCCGCAGACTTTTTTGGCAGCTCCCGAAAATCATCATCATCCTCAGACCACCGCCTCCTTTGCATATGTGTGTGCGGTCGATATTTGCATAAATTAAAGAAAAGGGGGAAAAAAACGTGGGAAGCCTAGACAGCATAGAACACACACGCCTGAATCCTCCAACTCCGCCTCGTCGGTCGCTTAATGAGTTTTTAATACTCTGCCGCGCTTCCTGATTGTGTTCTTCCCGTGTGTGTGTGTGCGAGTGTGTGTGAAAAAGGACATAGAACTATATATAAAAAAATAAAAATAAAACCAACTGGATTTTCTCTTAATTTATTGAGCCACCAAAGGGTTTAGAACGTGTCCAAAACACACTCCAAAAGTAAAAAAGGAAACTAAAAGAGAAAGTCAAGAAAACGCAGCGCGAAATTAGCCAAAAAGAAAACTAATTTGCACTCCGAAAGTGAGCTGGAAACGTGGAAAGTTTGTGTTTTTTCTGGGGTAAGTGACACTGATCGAGTTCGAGTTCATCTCCAAAGTGGGGAACTTGAAAAGTTTAAAGTTTCACACGGGGGATTTGGTAAATCACGAAGCCAATAAAATGGGGCATTTGGGTTTATTGTTTGTGGAGTTCAATTCATTTCATTTATATTAGGGGTTAATTAAGCCAAGACTTAGTAGATGCCATAAGATCAAAGGGGTTTCTTAGGTTTAAGGTTTTCTTAAGAGGTTTCCCTGGGGTAATTGAGTTTGGCTTAGAGGTTGGTACTTTAAACAAGAAAGTATAAAGTGTAAATGGTAGTTTATTATTATTTTTGAGACCTATGAGCATTGAAGAAGGCATATTAAATCATTGTATCCTTATACATCTAGTTTTAAAACAAGATTGAGTCTTTTAACTTATAATAATTTCCTCTAACATATAAGTATATATTTTCTAGACAATTTCCCTAAAACCTAATGTAAACATAGTGTTCAGATATTTAATCTTCACAATTTGGCACCCGCAACACTCATTAATAAATAGGTATAATATATTATTAAGAAATTCAACATAAAATAATTATATTTAAATCCTTATTTATAAGTTGAAGAATAAGTGTATTTAAAATGCATTCACACCTATTAATAAATATAATATTATCAAGCAATTCAACATAACACAACTATTGCTAAATCTTTACTTAAAAGTTGAGAAACAAATTTATTTAAAAAAGGATTCAGGGATAAAAAGTGTAACTATGAATTTCCTTACTTCAACAAAGATAATACTCAGCCAATAAAAAGTAATAAGATACTTTAAATGAAATATAACCGCAGATAAACAAAATTATGAATTTTAAATTTAAAAATCTTTATCTAAAAACTTTGTGGTTCCTTTGCGTTCATAAGTTTATTTAAAAACGATTCAGGAATAAATAATTTACATTTGAATTTCCAATAATAAGTATAACATTCCTTTACATAAGTAAATCCTAATCTAAACCAGGAAAACCCCCAGAGAAAATCAAACAATGATGCAAATTTCCATTTAAAAATCTGTATCTAAAATTGCAACAAAGTTCCCTTTCATTTGCCAGGCAGGAGCCTGGTTTAAGGAACAAAATCGATTGCATGTCCCTTTCCGTCAAAACAAACAAATTGCGTTCAATATAAATTTCCCTCTCTCGCCCATTACACTTTCGCCAAAAATACGAGTTTGAATGGGGAGTGTGAGTGTGGAGTGTGAGTGTGAGTGCGAGTATATTGTGCTGTGGCACTCGCACCCCAAGGCAATTTGCGCATTGCATTGTCAAATATTTGCGAAATTTACCAAACGGAAGCTGGGAAACATTGCAAATTGGACAAACGAATGTCCCCACAAAAATCGACAAGAAACATGTCGATAATTTCGAATATTGGCACAATATCAGACTCAAGTTTGGACTTGGCCTTAATGAGCAGTGACAAGAAGGAGAGCCTTGAATTGTTAATAGCAGTTATTAGTTTGAACATTTCTCTGCAGCATATATATATATATATATATATATATATATACATATATATTTCTTTGACAATATGCAAATCAGGCAATTTCGCAACTGCAACTTATCACCAAACCCCGCCGCTGCAGTCGGAAACATTAATTTAAATTTAAATTTGATCTCACTCGCATATCGAATGGCAATTATGGTGAGAGAAAGTGAGAGAGGGAGGGAGGAGAAATGATTCGGAATGATTATTTTTTGTTGCTTTGCGGAAATTAATTCCGTTTGAAGCTTTAAGGTGGTATGGGGGATTATTCGGCTTTTGTTTGCTTTGGCTTTGGCCTATCAAATAACCTAAAATCCGATGTAACTAGAAACAATTCCAATTAATTCTGCATTCTGTTTGCAAACAAATATTTATCTAAGCAAAACGCAATATACATTTCAGCATTAAGTATCAACATATCTCTACGGCATACGTTTTGTCGGTAAAAATGCAAAATGCTATGACAAATATTAATTAAAATTTGCCCAACCATCTCGTGTCTGTGGCCAGTGTAATTAATTTGTAATGCGAACATCAAACACACGCATATACCATATACCATATACCCATTTCCATTTCTTTTATTGCATTACGGGAGTTTTTCGTTTTTCGTTTGAAAAATCCCATTCGCAGAGTCATTTCGCTCAAAATGCGATTAAGTAAATGTGTCAAATGCATTTGGCTTTCCTCTATATACATATGCCCATTTAAGTTAATTTTAATGTTGTTTGCTTAATGCAATTTTTATGCACTCGCATTCTTCGCAGGTGCACTCAAAAAACAGGGGGTAAGGAAGTCCTGGAAGTTGAGGAATTTATTTTAAAATCAAATTTCTGGCTTGGACTCCGAAACTCTTTTGATAATTGTTAAGAATAAAGTTCTATGTCATAAAAATGTTCGGATTGCATTAAGTTACACCACAGAAATCCCTTCAATAGGTGTCTAAAAGTATGCAATACAATTTTTGTAGCATACTTTTGGTCAAATTTCTTGAGGGCTTTTAAAACTCTAATGATTTCTGTAGCAGCTCCGCTAATACCCTTCAACCTTATAGGTTTAAGCTATGAAAGATAGCTTTCGATTAAATATTGGCAACAAATTATTGTCCCTAGATTTTTATAATATTTTTCCAAGTGCCTGCCACACGGCGTATGCTTGATAGGCAGGCCCAAAAAAACACAAAAAAAATAACAAATGAATCTGCTGCTGCCGTGAGGCACTTATATATTTCACATGCAATTCGCTTACCGCACACACACATACACACTGCATACAATTAAAAATAATTATTCTCAATTTACGTTGACAACAATTTTCAATTTGTGTGCCTTACTGCAGCGAGAGAGAGAGTGGTTCTTTGTTAGGTGGATCAACGTCAATTACGCCGTCTTTCTGCCCACGTCGCATCGCTTTTCAATTGGCGGCGAGTCCTGCCAGCGGAGCGAGGACTCAAAACTGATACCGGAAGCAGCCAGCCAGCCAGCCAGCAGCGAAAGGATGCAATTGTTGAACCCACGCATACTTCCTATACTAAGCAATTAAAAAAGTGCATTGATTGCATGCCATCACATGTGTGTGTCGCTTTTTTATCGACCTTTTATTCGAAGCTTTTCTCTCGCACCCATTTTCCGCCGCTTTCCACCCGCCCATCACAAAGGCCACAATACCTCTGTCAGCTGTGTGGGGAAAATTGACATGAATTGAGTTGATTCGCTTTTGTGGCAAGCATGATTTCCTAGAAATACCTAGAGTTCTCGTGCAATAATAATTTTCCATTGTCTGGGCTGCGTTGAGAGCTTAAGTCTGTCAGTTAAGGCATTGGGACGTTTGCTGGAAAATAAGATGCAAAACTTCAGTAATTTATTCCCCAGCAAAAAAAAAAAAAAAAAAACGAGGAAATTAAAAAGAAACCAAAATAAGCTGAGTTCGGAAAAGGAAACTTTGGTTTCGAAGTTGGCTAGGATGCTCTGTAATATACGAAATTAATTATTAAAAGAAAGTAAACTGTGTTTTACAGATGTTAAGTACAGAAAAGAATATAGTTTAAATTAGTTATATATACAAATAAGTATACAAAAATATTTTGGAATGTTCAAAGAGATATTTAGGTTTATAACTGGAGTTTTGTTCTATTCTCTTGCATAACTCATAAGTATTTTACGTTGTGTATAAATATCTTAGGTTATGAAATTTTAATTTTAAATTTGTTAAATATACAAAGATTTAAATAAAAATATTTTAGAATGTTGTAAGAGATATTTAGAGTTATAATTGGAATTCTTTCTATTCTCTTGAATTACTTATATCATCGTAACGTTGTGTATAATTAATATCTTAACTTAATATTTACAATAATAAAAAATAAGCTCTCCAAATATCGATATTGGCCTTATTCGATATTGATATGCTATGAGTAAGCTATTTTTTACTAATTCAATTTAAATTATTAACCAATTTAAGCCACCTTTCCACCTGGTTAGCCCAGCGAATGGACCCCATTAGAGTCACCTGTTGAGAAGTGAAACTCGTCCACTTTGGGCCACTTTTAATTGGGTTTTGCCAATGTGCCTGTGCCTGGGCACAGGGGTGTGGCAAGGGGGGGAACTGAAAAATGGGAGAAAATTAATGCGACCAGTTTGACTTTTGTGACATTTTCATTGCCACTTTTCATTCCGGACCTGCGGAGTGTCCTGCGTCCCTTGAAATACATTCATTGGCCTCTCACCTTCGGCTCCTTCCACATGCTTATGCAAATCGCATTTTAATAAACTTGCCTTGCGTCAATTTTCATTTACATTTAGTCCACTGGGGCGTGGTGCCGCTTCCCCTCCACCACCCTCCTTCCCCAACCACCTCTCGTCCCTCGCCTTTTTGGGGTCCCAGAATGATATGAACAACAAAAAAAAATCCTAATTAAATTTGAATTTACTTTAAGCATTTGGGGCTTTGTTTGCTTTTGTTTTTTTGTTTTTTTTTTGTTGTTTTCGGTGAGCGCTGCGCCGCGCTCCATCGCATCTACCGCGTGTATCCTGCGTGGGTTCCATTTACGTTTATTATTTTCCGGTTTTTCTTTTCTGTTGATTGCTCATTAAAATTTGAAATTTCATTTTGCTATACATAAAAACAAAAAAGCGGCAGAAATTTCGCCAAATTGAATTGAATTTAATATCAGTTTTCTAATGGTTTCACTCTGCTCAAAAGACTCCCGCCTTTTGTGCCGTATCAGGGAAATGGCAAATGGCAACTGGGGAAATGGGAAAAACTGGGGAAATGCTTAGGGTGCAGCCATAATCCTTGATGAAAATATGCAAAAATAAATATGGCGTAAGGAGATAAAACGGCGCGGGGCCTGGCCTAGAAAATCAATGCTAAACGCGTTAAGTGATTTTTAAAGTACATTTAACAGCAGAAGGCACGCGTGACTCGCAAACGCACACCCGCACACACACTCGCACACACTCATGCAGACATATATCTGCAACATATTTTCGGGTTTTTCGCAAAATATATATATGTATGCATACGTATATAAAACATTTTGCGATGTTTTTCGCTTGTTTAGCTCGGGGTCACACGGAAACACGGAGCCGGAAGTGGGGGCCAAGCCAAATATGATTGTGTGTGTGTGTGTGTGTCTGTGTTATTTGGTATTGACAAATGCGTGGGAGGGGTTTCTGGGGGGGTATGAGGTTGCTTACACATGTTTATAACATCCCTGTTGATTGTTGGCCGCCTTCGCATGTCGCTAGGTGCCGCTGATTGCCAACAAATTCGTTTTGGGCCTCTCGATTTGGCCAACACACACTCCCACACACACAGAAATCCGAGCCAATTTGCTGAGCAGTTGTTTTCAGCAATTGATTAACAATTTTGCTGAGATATGGTTCTACTTTTTATTTAAAGGAAAGTTGGTTATGTTAATAAAGGGAAATCTTTTTAAAAATAAAATATTTGTGGTATTTAAAATATGCTATTGAGCAAGTAAAATATTAGTTTAACCGTTTCTGATAGAAATATAAAAATTTAAAAGGAATAAGGTCTTAAAAAATAGTTTAACTGAAGAATTCTGGGAAGAAAACGAATTGGTTGTATATTTATAGTATTTATTTAAGAAGGAATAATATGAATTAAGCTCCATAAGATCTTAAATAATATTTTTTGAGATTATATTGTGAAGATAAAGCAAAAATATTTATAGTACGAAAAATACAGACAGAGATACATAAAATATTTAGCTCATTCTAAACAAATATAGATAGATATTTATATGATCTATTAATAAATATATTTCCCTGCTAATATAATTTACAAAATATATAATGTATACTATTTATTAATATATAAAATTATTATTTCCCTGCAACTATAAGAAATAAGTATATATTTTTATATTTAAATCCCTCATATGTCTAATACTACTACTACTCAAGCCATATTAAGTATTATTATTATTATTATTTAATTATTATTAATATTAATCTGAGCTTATTTTAAAAAGATCAATACTCTTGCATAATATTTAAATACAATCTTCCTTTAAAAAAGTACAAAAAATCAAATGAAAACTTAAGAAAACTCAAAAAGTCTCCGCTTAATCCAATTAGTCACAGGACTTAAGTCCTTTCTGTATTTTCCTTGGACAATCACAGCTTGTTCGACCTTTAAAAGAGCTCTCCTTTTCTCGTATTGTTTGAAGCCACGTTACGCATACGCAGCGGTGGCCAAGTGGCTGACGATAGATTAAGTGGCTGACAAATGCTTTGATTACTTAATCAGGCTGCCAGGGATAAGGCCAGGAGATGAAGCGGAACGGGCGCTTAAACGAGCTTTAAATGTGCCCCTGAGTCAGCAGGCGCACAATGAGAGAGAATCACACGAGCTGCACGAGTTGCAAGCAGCTGCAGCTGCACTTTCCGGGGTGCAGGGTGCTGGGGTGCAGCAGGGGCCAAGGACCAAGGACGCAGGACGCAGTGGGATCCAGGGCGAGTGGCGAATTTAATTGAAATTGAAAGCACTTTTGTGTCCTTTTGCCCTGACTCTCGGCCCCTGGTCTCGAACTGGGAGGACGCGTCTGGGTGCCTGGAAGGGAACCCGACCCGCTCCGCTTCGCTCCGTTGCATGCGACTAATTTGCGCCACTAATGAATTTATTTGCCACTTGTATGCTGGCAGCGTGGGCGTGGCATGCGATACGCTCCGCTCTATACGCTGCTCTGCTCTGCTTGGCAAATAAAACAAAATAAATGAAAGTACCATCCATATATATATATATATATATATATACTATATAACGAGTGGAAAGCGCGACACTTTTGCCTGGCAGCTTCAAGAAAATACGGAATAAGGAAAAGTCGAAGCGAAGCCGTCGACAAACGAAATCGTTGGAAAATTAATTTTCCATTTCACAGCGAAAAGGAGTGAGCGACACTGCATGTGTCGTCCGTCGGCAGCTAGCTAGAGCGTCGAATTACAATTTATTGGCTGCTAAGTGGCTGCCATCGCGGGCCCTGACACTTTTCTTTTTTATACCCTTGCCGAACAGCAGGTAATGGTGTTTTTTTGGGCGAGTTTGAAGCACAGAAATTAACGTTTTTTTTAAGAAAAGTTGGATTTCTTGGAAAGTTGCATTATAAAAATTTAGAAGGGTTTTTGTTGAAGCAATTTTAGTATATGGTACCTACGCATAAACATGTCTTAGCTTTTTTGTTGGAACCCAGCACAAGAAAAATAATTTTTAAATCCAAATAAAAAGAAATTAATGTTTCTTTATAAAAGATACAAATATTTACTTGGGAAGTTGGATTTGTAATATATAAAAATGGCCTTTTTGTATCAATTTTGGTATAAGTTATCTTAGTACAAACATGCTCAAGCTATTTTATAACAGGTAGGGCCAGGAAATCCAAATATTCAGGTTATTAAGGTTAAGAAAAGGTCAATAAAACATAAACTATTTAGCTCATAAATTAAAATAGGCAAAGAAATAATTTATTTAAAAACTTTAATGCGCAATTTTTAAATAAATTCTTTCTTTGCCTATAATTAATTATATTAAGAGACATTGCTACTAATTTAGTAAAAGATTTGGTAGATTTACAGCCAATATTAAATGGTGATAGTATATTTTGTATTGCGTTTAAATATTTATTTACTAATCTTTATTAAATAATGATAAATAAGATTTGTTTTGAATTCTACTAAGTACAATAACTTAAAGCAACCTTTGAATTACGTAAATATTATAAAGTAATAATATTTAATTCCGGCCGAAAGTCACCGCTGCTAAGGCCGATTCCCGTCTGTACCAAAAGTTTGCAACTCTTGAGTACAGAGTACAATAAATAAATAAATAAATAATATTTAATAAAGTTTTCGGTTAAATATAAAAAAGTTATAAAATATAATAAAGTTTTTCACCTTTTCATAATAGTTTATCGGTTAAACCAATTTTTTTTGGCATGCTTAATCCAACTTGTATAGGCTTGTAATGATACAATATATATATATATTCCACATATTTTTTATGAACCAAAATTAAGCCCCTTCTTCATTCAAAAAACTCCCATTAAAATTGCCAAATAAATTCCCCAAAAAATATTTTTGTAAGGGCATCCGAAGCACCCTTTCGCATTATACCAACCGAAACAAATCCAGTGTCAAATGCTTACATGGATAAAAATAACAAATGGAAAATGTAACATATATAACTTACTGCTGCAGCAACAAAAGTGCAGGGGGGTGGTTGGGGGGTTAGGGAGGGGATGTTGCCCCAAAACTAAAACGAATTGCATTTTGTTTCCCGGCGCTGCGACTCAAAGGCAAACAGAGCGCGGGCAAACAGTAGTAGTAGCTGCTTTAATTTTTAATTAAACATTTGCGAGAGCAGCAGAATCTGCGGCTCCCAAATGCATCAGACCCGCACACACACACACACACACACACACACACACACACACACACACACACACACACACACAGAGCCTGTACAGTTCGGGCAATTTATGAAATGCTCCCCGAGCATACATACATTGTGCGCCATGATTATTGCATTTTTTTTTGCTGCTGGCTTTCGGTTCGTTTGGGTCGGGTTAGCCTGGGTTTCGGATTCTGGTCCTGGGGTTTGGGGCACGTGCATTCCATTTAATTGAATGGAGGAGCGGCTAAACATGAGCCGTAATTAGGCTTCATTTTTCTCCGTTTTCCCGCTCACTGGAGGCCACCTGAATTCCCTGAAATTGCAGCAGCAGCAGCAGCGCTTGGCCGAAAACAATGGGCTAAGGTGGAGGGGGAGAGGCCCTTTTGGCCCAGGTGGGGGGGGGTTAAGGGTCAAAAGGGCGGAGCAACAGAGCGACGGAGTGGCCGGCTTTGTGTTGCATTGCTGCAGTTGCATGTAGACAGTGGCACAATAACTTCTTGTTATTATGCTGCAAGAGTCAGCGGCAGCAGGCCAAGCCAAGCCAGGCCGGGACCGGGGCCAAGCCAACTACCAATTCATATTTGACTGGCACTCGGCAAGCAGTAGGCACAGGAAGTGCACTCGAAAAAATGGTACGTTTCTCTTACTGAATTTTTGAGACAAGTTAACGAAGGAATAAAGGAAGCTTCTGGGTTTTTATGAGGAGTTTCTTTCTGCATAATAACTACTCCTTGCAGTTTTATGAGTAGTTTAGGCTTGTGAATATACCTTAAATTATTGCTGTTTCAGAAGAGAGCCAGCCCTTCCTCATCAGTACCCAATGTTACTCCTTTCCACCAGCTTACAGCCACACTACCTTGGGAATTTTGGAACAAACAAAGAAATAATATACAAAATAAGAAAAGGATATCTTTTCGTAGTAAAACCTTAACTCATGAAAACATTCTCTAAAATAAGAAATTTCTTATTCCAAAGAAAACCATGTAAATTCGCCTCAGTGTACACATACACTCGGAGACGAAGGGCCCACACACGGGACTCGACCCGGCCTGTACTTGTTGTTTTTTTGCAATTTTCATGAGTGGCACTCGGGTAAAATATACAATTTATTTCGCTACTGAACGCCGCTGCTGCTCCTGCCTCCTGCGAGCCAGGAGGAGGAGCGACCGGCTATGCCCCAAATGAACCACATTCCATTCTGATGTTGGGGGCCAACTTTTGCGTGGAGGAAGCAGGTGGAATGCACAGGGCATTGTTGTTGGTGTTGCACTTCTACACTTTTGTTGGCTGTTATGTAAAAAGCTCGTTGAGTGAAAAACGTCGAGTTAAGTATGTGTATGTATGTGTCCCAGCCCCGGACTCTCTCCGTGTGTGTGCTTCTGCGTTTTAAAAAGCGATCCGAAGCAACAGTGCAACAGATACAAGGATACACAGATACACAGTGGATACAGTGAAGGAGCCGAGATACAGTCGCAGATGCCGGTCCTGGCCATATATCCCTGAGCTCGCTGGCTCAGCTCTGCAGCACCTCGAGTGGCACTCATCGCGAGCGGCGGACAGGTGAAGAAGCACCGACTACCCAACCACCTGGCCACCCACTCAACTTGTGCCGCATTACCTTGCCCAAAACTATGGCTATAGCATATATATTTCCACCAGAAGAAAATGTAGTATTCTTTCGGATGAATCTTTTTTTTTTGTATTTTATAAAAAAAAAAGAACCTATTGTTTGAAATAATTAAAAAATATGTCTGAAAGTATGCACTGTTTTTTAAGAAACTTGTATTCAAAACCCTTCCATATGACACATTTTTATTTGTTTATTTATGTATTATTGATGACCTAAAATTAGCATCCTTCAATATAAATCTTGGCTTTTGGCATTAAATCTACGAAACAGCTTTTTAAAATAATTTAAAAATGTGTCTTAAAGTATACAATGGTTTTTGAAAATGTATATATGTATATACCAACACTTTTCTGCTTTAAATTAAAAAACAGAGTTGTAGCATAATTTCCTACACTCTATAAACAAATTGTTAAAATAATAATAGTGTATAAATTAAGTTGCCTAGTTTTAGAACACAATTAATAAAAAAAAGCATAATTTCAAAAGGTGTCTAAAAGTATGCAACGATTTTTTTAAAAATTGCTATTCCAACACTTTTCACCATAATTTTTTCTTTGAATATTTAAATTATTCATAACTCTTTTTTGCAATTGAAGTATTTTATAAATTAAATAAGAAAACCAGCTTGAGATCAAAGTTAGGTCATAAACTATTAAAACATTGTAAAACTGGATCCCTAATATAGATATTTTTGTACAGTGCATCCCCGCTAACATGCTACTACAAGTCTCATTCTCGGTTTCTCCTACTGCATATGTATTTGCTTAGTTTGCGTATTCGTTTTTCGCTTTTCGTGTCGTGCTTACTGCTTTGTGTGTTGTTTTTAGTTTTAATGAAATGTAAATGTTTAGTTATACACACAGAGTGGCTGTGTGGAACAAGGTGGCTCTGTCATTAATAGCATGTGTAGTAAGGTGGCTTTTGTGAGAAACTGAAACTGAGGAGGCACTGGGCAAATACTACAAAAAAAGAAATACAGCAAAAGAAGGAACGTGTACTTTTTTTCAAGCTGTTTCCACTGGCCAACAGCCAGTGCTGAATTTTCCATTAGAGAGATATTTTCAATGGGCATAAAGTTTGCAAGGTTTTTTCATTAGGATTTAATTTTAATTACATTTTTGCTGTACCATAAAAAATACACATGATAGATATTTAATTCAAGAAAAAAGCAAAGACTTTAGTGGAACTGTTGATAAGGTTTTAGGGTTTCTACAGTTCAAGTTTAAATAGTTTAAACTATCTGCAAGGTTTTGAAAAAATTAATAAAATAATATTAAAATAAAATAATAAAATATTAAAAGCATCTAAAGGAAAACCTTTGTGAAGACAGCTTACTTTCCATCCGGGGAGCAGTGGCAACACCTCATAAATGTGAAATGACAGATGACATGGGCGCCCAGGGGCTGACACTCGCGGATTGTTTGATGAGATCCGCTAATGAGGCGACACTGTCGAGGACTCTGACGTGGGGATGTGAGGATGTGTGTGTTGGTTTTTTTTTTTTTTTTTTTCTCTAAGCATAAGGATAGTGCTCCGGTTCCTGCCTAATTGGGCTGACTGAGCTTGGCTACATCCTGGCTAATGCATTCTGACCACGGCCATATCCATTTTGCAGTCATGCAGAGCCAGTAAATGCGTTTCCCCCATTCACTTTTTGGTTTTTCTTTTTGCAGCCGAAAAACATTTATGGATGGAATTGTGCAATTGCAATTGCAATTTCAATAAGCCAAAGTGCGTTTTGTGGTCTCTGCTTTGGAATATTTATTAAAAACATGCCCTGGGTGGCCATTTCAAATGGAATTCATTTCGAGACCGGTTCTCGGTTCAGCTCTGCTTTTGGCCCAAAGAAGTCGAAAACTGTTTTTAACGCCAGCTCTGCAGCGCTTGCCCCATAGTAAAACCGACAAGCAAACAAACAGTGGGCAATTTGTACATATTTGGGGGGTCACTACCACCGACGACGACGAGTGTTGACTTTAACACACGCTTGTCAACGTTGACCAAACGATACCGCCGGGAGGAGGAGGAGGACGAGGGACACGGACTGGGGACGGGGGTGTAGCATTTCCTTCTGCACTTTTTGGCCGCTTGACTTCTCGTAAGCGCCGCTTGTTCGCATTTTCCGCCGGATTTTGTTTACAAGCCACGCCGCAGAGCACGAAAACAAATTGAAAATGCAACGCTCCTCCCTCCCTCCAAATACGAACAATAACAACAAAAGTTGGGGGAGAAAGCGAGCGAGGGGGTCAGAGGTCACTACTACAATAGCCGAGCTGCACAAATTGGTGACAGCTCTGGTCGGGATTGGACGTTAGCTGCATTTGTGTGTTTGCCTTTGTGCGGCATTGTTGTCAAATTTATTAAGTTACTCATACGACTCTCCAGCTGCCCCCCCTTCCCACCGACCGCAACAGCAAGTGACAACTGGCTGCCTGCTCCTCTCCTGCTGCTTCCCCATGGCCACTGAGTTTCCAGCATCCTGGCAACATCCTGGCAGCCGCGACGCAACGGCGGGCAGCTTCCACCCCTTGGGTGCGGGCTTCATATCAATGTTTGCCATTCGGTAGCCATCGAAACAGAAAAATTCCTTTTCGGGCTGTCAAGAGCTTAAGAGGCCAACGTGGAAGGCGAAAAAAAGTTTTTATGGGGAAAAAAATATATAAAAAATACCAGAAATATCAGGAAATATAAAGAAAATATAGTATGGCTTTGCTTGAACTATATTTCTTAATATTATAGCAAGTTTTTACTAATTTCTACTATACTTAGGGCAAGTTTAGCTAAAAATCTAGGGGTAATGCTGTTCTTGGTTTTGTATCTATTGTATATATAAAATATTAAATAAATAAATAATAAGAAAAAAAAGAAATATGAGGAAATTAGAGTATTTATTTTATTTTTAAAATGTGTCTTATTATTATATCAAGATTTTAATAATTTTTACTATAGTTTGGGAAAGTTTAGGTAAAAATCCAGGGCCTTAGGAAGGTGTTGTTTTTTTTATCGACAATATATATAAAATAATAAATAAATCAATCAAAAGAAATACAAGCTATATGAGGAAAATAAAGTATATTTTATATTTTGAAAAATTTAATCATTTTTACTATACTTTGAGCAAGTTAAAACAAAAATCCAAGCCTCTATTTTATATATAAAATAATAAATTAATAATAATAAGAGTTTATTTTGTGATAAATTATTTCTGTATGTCTTTATTAATAATTGATTTCATTTTAATTTATAAATAATGTATATAATTTTAATTGAATTGTGATAAATTGTTTCTGAATGTCTTTATTAAGAATTGATTTCATTTATTAAATAGTTTGTATTACGTAGAAAAGATAAGCTTAAAATCGAGGATCCAGAATGTTCTAGTTTTTGTATGTATTGTAATTTCAAGAAATCACAGTATTAATTTATTTATTAAGATCTCTAAAAATATTGCATAAAAAGCATTAACAATTTCAGCTTTAATGAAGCTTCTAGCCTTAAAAAATTAAACTAAAATACTTCCTTTTCCTTCCAATATCATAATAATATCTTTCTTTCTACAAATTATAAATGCAGTTAACTTTCCGTAACTTTCTTGGCCCCACTGTTCCCCCCAAGCCTTGTGTAAGATTGTGTGTCCTTCGTTGAGCATTTGCCACTTGTCAGTGAGGATATTTTTTTTCTGTTTTTATTTGTGTTTTTTTTTTGTGCCCAGCCAACAGCAGCATCTCATTTCCCGTCGAGTTCGCTCCGGGGTCGCTTCCTTGCCGTCAATAGGCATTTGGCTATTGAAACTTCTGCAGCTATGTATGAGGAAACACACACATCCCACAGATAATGTATACATGTGTTGCCATGTGCAGAGAGAGGGAGAGGAGCGGGGGGGGCTCCCCATTCACATTCAACTCCGGGCCATAAATATCCGCCTAAATATGCTGGTCAGGCCAGCTGAGTTGGCTGAGATGGCCGCCTCTGGCCAAAATCCGTCTTAATATGTGCGATGTGTTGTCGGTCGGTGCCGGGAGATGTCGAGTGCGATTGTGTGCCACTGTGAGTGTGTGAGCAGTGTGTGTGTGTTGGCCGGATTTATGGTTGGGGGCCAAGTTGTAAGCGCCAATGTTTTTTATGTTGAACTTAAAGACATCCTAAGTACTTTCTGTGCACTTCGCACTGTGCCAGTTCTTAGTCTTTGATTGCAGAGAGGAAAATGTTGAGAGTTATTTATTAATTTCTAATTAAAATGGGGAATTAAATAAAGAATTTATTAAGAATAACTATACAAATTATTTTTAAACTATAATTTATAAGGATGGGATTCATTTTTCAAAGGTTAAATAACACGACATTCTGTAAAATTAGTTAATCATCACTTTAACTTAGTTAATACACATAAAAGCCTTGACATTTAATTAAAATGTGAAATTAAATGAAGAATTTAAGAATAATTATAAAATTGAATTGAAAACTATAATTTATAAGGATGGGATAAATTTGTGTAAGGTTAAATAACAAGACATGCTCTAAAATTAGTTAATTAATTCTTTAATTTAGTTACTACACATTAAAGCCTTGACATTTAATTAAAATGGGAGAATACAATGAAGAAGGCATAGAAAAATAACTCAAAAAAATTAATTTGAAAATTAAATAGTTAATCAAGGGATTTTTGCGAAGGTTAAATAACAATAGAGCCTCTAAATTTAGTTAATTAATTCTTTAGTTTAGTTAAATCTCATAAAAGCATTTGTTTTAATCCATTTTATTTAAGAGAAACAATAGAATATATGTCATGTCTTATTTTTAGAAGGTTAAATAACAATAGAGCCTCTAAATTTAGTTAATTAATGCTTTAGTTTAGTTAAATAAAATAAAAGCCTTTGGTTTAACCCATTTTAGTTAAGAGAAACAATAGAATATATGTCATGTCTTATTTTTAGAAGGTTAAAAAACAATAGAGCCTTTAAATTTAGTTAATTAATGCTTTAACTTAATTAAAGCTCATTAAAGTCTGTGGCTAAACCCATTTTATTAAAGAGACATTTTATTTCAGAAAGACATATTAACTTAATAAAGAAAAAAGGTCACTAGGACACTGCTAGATTTATTTTAAATATATTTCTTGATGCTCAAAATCTCTCCTAATTATTCTTTAATTATTTTAACCACATACTTCTCACCGTGTATCAAATCACCCCGAAATAACCCCTCATCTCGCCCACGCACAGCAGCTGCTGCTGCTCCTTGTTGCTGTTGCTCTGGGGTTTGTGTTGGTGTTTTTTTGGTTTCTTGTTGTTGTTGGTATTGTTTCATGGTAGCACTTGAGGCAGCTTCTGGGATCGCTGGCGGGCATTCAACCTACTCCCAGCCCCTCTCCATCTTGGCCGCCTCGATGTCCTTGTTGTTTGTTGTTCTTGGCAACTGTTTTGCTTGTGTTTTATGGTCAGTTCTAATGTGCTTCGCTTGCCTTCGCTGCCGACTTGGCTGTCTTTGGTCTTCTGCTCCTGCGAGCTGCGAGCTGCGAGTGTGCCGAAGTACTTAGTGTTAATAAACTTTTATAAATATTCTCTTTGACACTTTTAGCACGAAATAAAACTGACAAATAAATCTGATTAATCATTGCACTTTGCGCTTTGTAATAGCACTTTATCGTAGTTTATTTGCTGCTCCCCTGCTCCGCTTACCTTTCTGGTTGTTGTGTCCTAGTCCTAGGACACGTGTGCGTGTCCTTTGCCTGTTTGCCAGGGACTATGAGATAATTTTCGATACGGAGGTGGCCAATCCATCAAGTTTAAAGGTCGGGCTTAGCCTGGGCTTATGTATGAATGTGTGTATGTGAAGTGCCCTCGCCCTCCTGAAAAGTCGGAATATTTTTTGATTGCCTGCAAATTCAATTGGCTTCAGTCCGTGGCCCCTGCGGCCAGTTTATTGTATTTGAAGGCGTGGTTATTGGCTTCAATGGAGCGGCTTTATTACACGTGAATTCCTATAGATACTTTGAAGCACAGATCGGCAGGGGGTTGGTGGGTTGTTTGCCAAACAAAATCGTTTGATAACAGAACCATTTCGGAGCCATGAACTCTGGCGTACTACGTACTCATCAAATGCCATGAAAAAAAAATCCGGGAGAAGCGGAACCCAATTGGAGTTGCATCCGCGAATGGGTTTTACCCGCCTCGGTTCACTCCTCCTTCCATCTCCTCCCATCGAACAATTCTAGGCAAATACAATTTTGAACGCATCACAACACGCAAACACAATCACAAATGGGCGGGCACGACGGGGCAGTTCTCGAGGGGTGAATGGGAGTCGAAGTGGGGGTTGTGGGGGGTGTGGAGCCTGGCCTGGTCTGCATCCTGACGCGAGCTAGGATGCAACAGAAAATGGAGTGTCGGAGCAGCACTTGGCCATTGTCCGTCCATGCGCCTGTCTTCTGTCCCTACAACGGGCCATTGATATGCGTCGCGGTTTGTTTTTTTTTCCACGAGGTACGAGTGGGGAGTGCTGGTTTTGCGGGAAATAAAGGAGCTTCCTTAAACTCTTTTTTGAAGTATTATTAAAGGAAGGAATCTAATGTGTATGCTTCCCATATTCCAAACAAATTGTTTGAATTAAATAGAAAAATATAGGAAAAGATTCTAACGCATTTAGGAAAAAAAACCTGCGAGAATATTGACAAGGCTAAGAAGCAGGCTTGGATATAGAGCTGTCTTAGAAAGGAACCTTTTCTTTATCAGCATCCTATGCTGACCATTGCTCAGAGTGAATATTATCATTTTGGAGCTGTCAATATATCTTAAGGGGCACACCTAGTGTGACGGCCTAAAAAAAAGGCTATTTTTGGACATTTTAAAAAAAAAAAGTACTTTATCAATTCTTTCAAAATTTTGAGAATATATTTATACATGTTTTAAGA
>JAEIIU010045118.1:0-18123 GCA_018874675.1 Drosophila baimaii | reverse complement strand
GAAAAAAGTCGCTTAAGCGACTTTTGGCCGCTTAAGCTGTTGCGCCCCCAATGTAAACACAGTATAAAATATATATTAAAACTATCGAATAGGAATCATACCGAACCACCGTAATTCGTGCACCGATGTGCCACCACTAACGATAGGCAACGATAAGCATAACAAAAAAGCGCCAACTTTTGTCGGTGCAAGTGAAAAACTTAAAAATTGTAACTAAAGTGTTTTTAACAACAATGGAAACTCGCCTGGAGGTGCGTCTGAAAGAGCCCAATCCCCTGTTCACCCGCTGGCTGGAGCGTTGGCTGCGGGAGGCGGAGCGGCGCCAGCAGAAGTCACAGTTCAAGCTCCGCCAGGCTCTGGAGGCCCTGAAAAGTTATCCCCTGCCCTTGTACAGCGGCCGGGATTGCGCCATTCTGCGAGGATTCGGCGGCACCCTCTGCCAGATGATCGACGAGGAGCTGCGACAGCATCGCGCCGTCAACTTGGTGCCCTCGACAGGCCCCACCAGCGAGCAGTACGAACAGCAGGTGCAACAGGTGGTGCGGAGGGTGCAGGAAAAGCAGGAGCAGGCACAAAAGAAGAAGGAGAAGGAGAAGAGGCCACGCAAGCCCACCAAGAAGGAGCAGCTGGAAATGGCGGCCGCCGAGGAGAGGGAACGCCGCGTCCAGATGCAACCCGGTGGCTTTGAGGTGCTCCTCCTGGTGGACACACAGGAGACGAGCGGGAAGAACAAGAGGGTCCTGGACCAAACGCGCAGCTACCTGGAATCACTGGGAGCCCAGCACGAGGTACGTCGCCTAACTATCGGTGATTTCCTGTGGATAGCCAAGGATCCCGCCGGCAATGAACTGGTCTTGCCCTACATTGTGGAGCGCAAGCGCATGGACGACTTGGCGTCCAGCATCCGCGACGGTCGCTTCCATGAGCAGAAGCACAGGCTCAAGCAGAGCGGCCTGCGGCACGTCATCTACCTGGTGGAGGACTATGGGGACAATGAGCAGCTGGGCCTGCCGCTGGACTCGCTGCAGCAGGCTCTGGCCAATGCCCGGGTCCAGACCGGTGTACAGGTGGTGCGCACCGAGAATCACTATCGCTCCATGGCCTATCTGGCCAGCATGAGTCGCTCACTCCGTCAGATCTTTGGCCAAAAGACCCTGCACAGTGTGGAGAGCGGACTCCCCCCCTCTCTGGATAAATCCGATAGCTGCCTGCTCACAGACTCCTGCCTGGGCTTGCTGAAGTTTCGTGCCCTGTACGAGGACTCCGCCAAGAATGCCCAGCTGACGGTACGCGAGGTCTTTGTCCAGCAACTCCTGCAGCTGCACTCGCTCTCCCTCGAACGCGCCATGGCCATTGTGGAGCGTTATCCCACGCCCCGTTGCCTGCTGGACGCCTACGACGCTTGCCTGGAGCCCAAGGAGGCCAGGCAGCTGCTCGCTCGCCTGCCTTGCGGCCCGCTGGAACGGCCGCTGGGCGAGAAGATTAGCCAGTGCCTGCACGAGTTCTACACGACGCAGTTCCGCTAGGATTAGCAATTGATTTAATGGGACATATCTAAAGTTATATACACGAGTTTATACATTAAGTGGGAGAGAGAGCGAGAGAATACGACGACGATTTGTGGACTGGTAGTAGTAGTAGTAGTTTCCCCATTGGACATTGGTATAGTGTGAGAGTGTCCTAGTCTAAGCCAAATATACAAGTCAGCAGCAGCGGCGGCGGCGGCGGCGGCCGGTTAGATGTTGCGGAAGTGCCTGATGGCCAGGTCCACCGGCAGATCAAAGTCGAACCGCGACAGGGCATCGATGGAGCGCAAGGAGTCACGGAATCCGGTGCGGGCCACATAGCTGCTCGATGAGTAGTATGTGTCCACCAGTTCGTGACAGCTGAGGATCAGATTCAGCCACTCCACCAGCAGATGGGAGCTGCCAGGACGAGAGAGAGATACAAACGTAAGTGAAGGAACAAACCCAACCAAACCTCCTCCTCTAACACTCACTTGAGTCCCGCACACACAAAGGCCTTGAAGTGGGCATTGTTGCTCCTCTTGTACGGACGATGCATGGCCAGGATCATGCCCACGGCACTGAGAAGACTCTGCTTGGCGGTCACCGCCTGGGCATCGACTATGTCCAGCTGGAAGCTCTGCGACAACTTGCGGGCAGGCGTATTATTGTACTCCTCGCCGTGCTTTAACCTGTAATAGGCCAAAACCAATTCCCAGGCATGCATGGCCCTGCCCAGGCCCAAGAACTGTGAGTCTGTCGCCGCCGATGTTGGGATCACCACAGACCCTGCCGGCGGTCCAGGATGCAGGCACCGCATGAAGGGCACCATCAAGCTGGAGGCCGCCGATTCGGCCGGAATGCGCAGGCCATGCTGTATCAATTGCTGCAACGTTCGGGCAAAGTTCTTGCGCACCACCGTGGTCAGTTCTCGGCCAATGGTGGCTATCGAATCGCCACGCATATGCGCCATCCGACGGCTCTTCCCGCCGCCGCCGCCGCCGCCCTCCTTCTCCCACTCGAAGGTCGTGTAGCTGATATCCTCATCGGAGTCGGAGGACACAGCGCCACCGCCACAGGCAGCGGCATATGGTGCCAGCTCATGGCCAGTGGGCACAGCGCGACGGCAACGTGGTGGAATGGTGGTCAGTGCTCCATTCTGGGCATTGATCGCTGGCTGCGGCGAGGAAGAGGAGCAGCAGGACTCCTGCTGCTGCTGCTGTTGCTGCTGACGTAAGGCCCGCTTGATATTGGCCAACTTCTCGCGATCGCAGCTTAAGGTGGCAGCCAAGGCGGCCACCTCCTGGATGTCCACCTCCAGTTGGGCGCGCAGATCCCTGCAAAAGGATATGGTTTACTTAAAGACAACAGACAAAGGCAGAAGCATCACCAGGTGAGACCCTCTAAATTCGAGATTTCCCGAAATAAAACCCCAAAACTCACCCCCAATGGTTGCCCTTGTGCGTTTTCTTCAGGGAATTCTGCTGGAAGTCGTCGTGATGGCCTCGTGGCTTCACCAGATGCGTGCTCGCAAACATCTGCATGAGCAGCGAGGCCTTGTCCAGCAGCCCGTGGGCCTTGCTGTGCAGACTCTCGCCGGCACCGGCACTGGCAGCGGCGGAGGATGGTTTCGGAAGAGCAGCAGCCGCAGCAGTCGTGGCAGGTGAGTTAATGGCACACCCAACTGCAGGAGGTGGAGGAGCAACCGGGGGTGCAGCCTGCGAGCTGCTGCGGGCCGTCTGCTTGGCCGCATAGCTATTGTATGCCCCGGAGAGCAGCTTCAAGCGATCCCCCACCGAACTCTGATCCGCATCGCACTGCAGGAAGGCTATGAAGCGCTCCAGATCGGTGATCTGGGTCTTTAGCTGGGCCACCAGCTGCTCCTTCATCTTCAGCGGGCCCACAAACTCGCCAATGGCATTGTCCACCTGATGGCGCAGCTGCTCGGTGCTGAGGGCCGGCAGCTCGTGCTGCTCCACCTGGAGGTTGAGCTTGGAGCGCAGCTCGTCCAGGATGAACTTTTGCTTTTCGAGCATCACGTGCTGCGGCAGGATGCCGGGCTCCCCGGCCTCGTAGGCCAGCTGCTCGAGCTCCGTGAGCTGGGACTTGAGTTGCTCGATGAGTTGGCAATCGGCGCCAGCTTCCTTTTCGCCCGGCTCTACGCCGGAGGAGGAGGAGGAGGAGCCCTTGGCCTCCGGCGATTCGTCCTTGGGCTGGGCGGCATCCGGAATGCCCTGGAAGGCAAAGTCCTCCAGGTCGCGTAGCAATTGATCCCGCTCCTCCGCGGGAGCCTCCACTATCTGGCGCACTCGCAGCTGGACGTGGGCGAAGTGCGAGGTCAGCGCCAGCAGCGAGCTGGTGAGCAGCTCCTGCTCATCCTCGATGCTACGCAGGCGAGCCAGCTCGCTGCCAGCACTGCCGCGACGCGTCTCCGACTTGTCCAGGCCCGGCTCCAGTTCACAGTCGACGCCCGAGCTGGCGCTGTTGGCATCGTCGTAGTTGGCGCCCAGTGGCGACCAGCGTTCGCTCAACAGCTCCTGCTGCTCCTGCTCGGGCTCGGGCTCCAGCTCCACTTCCTCCTCCTCCTCCTCCTCCTCTGCTTCCTCCTCGGAGCCAGCAGCTGGCAGCTGGCCTTCTACCTTGCAGGCGGAGGAGGAGTCCTTGGACTCGGTCGCATCCTGGGCCTCTGCCATTTTCATTTCCATATGGAAATGGCTGGCAAGGTCTTGGCCTCTCCCTCGAAGTGTTTCCAATTTCCCGAGGTTTTCCTGGGTTTCCCACAACTTTTCGTGTTTGCAATGGCGAGAAAAATCAATCGGTGGCTTGTTCCGCTTTCTGTGCCAGCTGGCCCAGCTCCCTTGCTCTCTTTCTCTTTTCCTTCTCCCTTCCTCGGTGGCGCTCTATCGCCTCTGCTCTGTGCTCTTTGGCTCGGGGGATGGATGATTGGACGCGATGAGCGCGTGGCCACGGCTTCTGACGCACTGCCAGCTCACGGGGAAGCCACGGCCACGGAAGCAGGGAAGCTTTCCTTGTTTGGGGGATTCCTATATATATTTTTGGGGGTGGTTAGCGAAGCTTTAAGCTGTTTTTCCATAACTTGGGGATGGTTTCTGCGATGAGAGGGCTTTGGTATCGTTTTTGGATATCTTTCAGGTTCCCAACAAGGGTTGGAAGTTAAACCTTTAAACTTTAAGCTTAACCATTGGGGGTACTTTATATAGAAGGCTTTAAGCTGGTCTTCCCTTACTTGGGAGTGGTGTTTGGAAGGACCTAGGAAGCTTACAGGCTCTACTAACCTTTCTAGATATCAGTTAGGTTCTCAACAAGGGTTGAAAGTTACAATCTGAACTTGTAACCTTATCCATTGAGGGTGCTTTATAAAGGAGACTTTAAGCTGGTCTTTCCGTACTTCGGGGTGGTCTTTGTAAGGACCTTGGAAGCTTATAAGCTCTACTAACCTTTCTAGATATCATACAGGTTCCCAACAAGGGTTTAAAGTAAATCTGAAGCTGTAAGCTTATCATTTAAGAATTTTAAGCTAGTCTTTCCTAATTTAGGATGGTCTATGGGATGATCTAAGAAGGTTAGAAGCTCCACAATCCCTTCTAAATATCATACAAGTTTCCAACAAGGGTTGAAAGTCACAATTTTAAGCTGTAATCTTATCCCTTGAGGATGCTTTATTAAAGAGGCTTTAAGCTGGTCTTCCCTTACTTTGTGTAGTCTATGGAATGATGCTTCGCAATCCTTCCTAGATATCAGTTAGGTTCCCAACAAGGGTTGAACGTCAATCTGAAGCTGTAAGCTTATCCTCTGAGGATGCTTTATTAAAGAGGCTGGTTTTTCCTTATTTGGAAATGGTCTTTGGAATGATCTAAGAAGCTTAGAAGCTCTACAATCCTTTCTAGATATCAGTTAGGTTCCCAACAAAGATTGAAAGTCATACCTGAAGGTGTAAACTTATCCTTTGAGGATGATTTATAAAGAAGGATTTAAGCTGGTGTTTCCTTAATTGAAAATTGCTTTTGAGATTATCTAAGAAGCTTAGAAGCTCCACAATCCTTTCTTTCACTCAGGTTCCCGAACAAGGGTTGAAAGTCTAAACTTAAAGCTGTAAGCTTCCCCATTGGGGGAGCTTTAATAGAGAACCCTTAAGCTTAACTTTCCTGCAGCCTGCCTAAGAGCTTCTCACCATTAGAGCCCCTCCTTAAAGCTCCTTAAAGTCCCAAAAGTTGTCCCAAAAAACCCTCAAGTTTCTCACTTTCCTTCTTGTGGGGGGGTTGGGTCTCATGAATCAATGACAATTATGACCTACATTACCAACGTTTTTGGGATAGAACATTGACCGCGGGACCGGGGAACACGCGTAGAGCACGCCGCCCAGCCCCCCCACACACACACACACCCACCTAGTACCTCCTCGGGTAAGATAATGAAATCCCCGGTATATTCGAGTGTCTACCGATAAGGCACAGGCGGAGATTAAGCCGCAGCGAAACAAGTTGCGGTCTGGTTTCCCCTTCACGCTGTCCCGGCTGCTGACAGCGCACCTTATCAACGGCCGGCTTGATGATGGGCCAGATAAGTCTGTCAAGTGTCTGACACAGCAACCATGGCGGTCATTTTGGGGTCACTCCCCCCCCCTTAATTCAGTAACGAGAACCAGGAAACCCACACAGGGGGCACTCCAAAATGGGACTACCAACCGTTGTCACAACACACAAAATATATAATTATAAGATAATGCTAGCTGTGGAATTCATTGCGATTGAAAGAAGAGCAGACAAGGCGTATAAGTGATACTTTGATTGTATCTTAATTCATTTTTTTTCTATTTTTTCTTTTTTTTCTAAATCTTCTCTAGAACTTATATTAGATTTTTAGTGAGAACTTCAAACTGTTATTTGTAGTTAACACCCAAGTATCATACTTAAACTTACTTAATTACTTGTAATTTTTTTTATTTTTTTTAATTTTTTTAATTTTTTTTATTATTTTAGTTGGTTCAAATCTTTATAAGAACTTCTATAGAATATGTAGAAGGAACATGAACATAATATATGTAGCCAACACCCAAGTAACCTCCGTACACTTAATTAATTACTTGTATCTTGTATCGTTTTTTTTTTTTCCTAAATCTGTATTGTATCTTTCATTACATTTGTAGTAAGAACATGAACCTGGTATATGTAATTAACACCCAAGTATCATACTTACACTCTCCATCAAGACGTGATATCCGCTCGAGCTGTAACTTCCTATTGCTGCCACTTAGTAGCGAGAACTTTGGGTTAAATATTTATGGAATCCGGTTAGAAACAGCCCCCCCCCCCCACCACCACTCTTTCCAGTTGCCAAAACTTCTTTTGTTCAGTGTGTTTACAACTTATTTATTACAACAAACAAAAAAAAAAAAAAAAGGAAAGAAGAATAGAAGGAAGCTAGGGAATGTAATGGAGGAAACGTAATTACGGAGAACGCTTAACGAGGCGTCAGATTGTGCTTGCCACCATCGATGGGGAAGAGGGCGCCGGTGGTGAAGCTGGCCTTGGAGCTGGCCAAGAAGGCCACGGCCTCGGCCACTTCCGTGACATCGCCCACACGGCCCATGGGATGCGAGGTAATGGCCCGCTGCAGCACACCCTTGTACTCCTCGTCCACGATGCCGACATTCTTGTGGATATTGGTCACCACAAAGCCGGGATTCACCGAATTGACGCGCACACCCTGCGGTGCCATCTCCAGAGCCACGATCTTGGTGAACTGATCGAGGGCCGCCTTGGAGACACCATAGCTGAGGGCACCGGCAAAGGGACGAATGCCAGCACAGCTGCTGACATTGACCACAGCGCCCTTGGTCTTGAGGAGATGCGGGAGCACGGCCTTGGTGAGTAGGATGACGCCGCGCAGATTCGTGTTCAGCACCGAGTCGAATTCCTCGATGTCCAGATCGATGAGGGCGCCCTTGCCCAGAATGCCGGCATTGTTAACCAGCACATCGATGCGTCCGAATTTGTCCAGTGTCTGCTGGACAATGGTTGCCGCATCCTTGGTCACATCGGCCACCACGATCTCAGCCTTGGCACCCTTCAGATTCTTCTTGGTTGCCTCCAGATTGGCCACATTGCGTCCCACCAGGGATAGAGTGGCACCCTCGCGGGCCAGTACCTGGGCAATGGCGGCACCGATGCCGCTGCTGGCTCCCGTCACGATCACCACCTTGTTGCTGAGACTCATCTTGGACAACTGGAGCCGGCAAGGGGTCGACGCGGTCATTTATGGACCTGTTCTCTCTGTGTCGCTATCTCTCTCTCTCTGGTACCTCTGATAAGATTACAGCTGTGGGTCTTGCACTTGAAAAAAAAGCTGCTTTTGTTATCTGAAAAAAAAGAGAGTAAATAGTTCCACTTTTCCGCACTTTGCTTGCTTAGTAAGATTTGTTTTGTTTATTTATTTTGATGTGTTAAAAATAGAACCAAAGATTTATGGCTTTTCTGGAGGTGAAAAATTTCCAAGCAATGTTAAGTCGAGTTGGGAGTTTATTTATTTATGTACATAAGATATTTATTTTTAAATATTTACTTAAGAAATTTGTTTTATTTACATATTTACTTATTGTTGTATTTACAGTTGCCTAAGATATTTATTTATTTACGATATTTATTATAATTTATTTACCTAATACATTTATTATAATTTTGTTTCGGATATTTATTATTTTATTGATTTACGATATTTATTATTATTTCTTTATTTACGATATTTATTAGTTTTTATTTATATATGATATTTAATATTTAATATTTTCAAGATATTTATTATCATCTATTTATTTCAAATACCTATTATCTTTTTATTATTTAAGATATTTATCAGTATTTCCTTTTTTTTATTAATTTATTCAAGATATTTATTATTATTTATTTATTTCAATTATTAATTATTATTTATTTACTTAAGATTCAACTGTTTGGGAAGACATCCACATTTTCAGTATCATACGTTATTCTATTTCATTTTTCATTCTATTTAGCTTTAATTCCAAGCTAGCTTCAGGCTAGAACCCCTTGAGAATTTTAGTGTAAGGCAAGCTCTATACTGGATTTAATTGCTGGGAATTGTTTTAGGACTTGTGGAAGTCATAAAAGTCAAGAATCTGGCTTGGTTATATCTCTTTTAAAGAAGTACCAAAAATCAACGGTTATATCAACACTTTGTGAGCAGAACCCCTTGGGAATTTTAGTGCCAGGCAAGCTCTATTTATTTGAGTGCTAGGATATATTATTAGAATTAGTCTTACGAAGTCTAGAAGTAGGCTTAGTTATATAAATGTTTCAGAAGCCAAGAGCCAGCCCTTGATTAGTGTTCATATCAACATTTTATTGCCAGAACCCCTTGGGAATTTTAGGGCAAGGCAATCGGTAGAGTTTTGGACCTACTTCCCTTAAGAATATATATAATAAAAATGTTAAAAGATAGAAGAAAATAGTAAACCTAATTCCTCAGCTCGAATTTTACACAATTACCTGCTATAATTTTTTTTAGCAGTGTAAAAGCGTGACGTAAATCGTAGGTAAGCTCTCCGGAAAAACAACCTGTTGAGGTTCACCTTGGGGCCCTGGGTTCTCGGGCATAGATTCCCGTGCACGGACCCAGAGGGCACTCTCCCGTGTTGGTCTTTATCGATGCTCTAGCATCGCATTAGCAGGCGGTCGCGACTTGGTCGCGTTTTAAAAGTCAGTAGTCAGAGAGCCCGAAAAAGTTTTTAATTAAAACTTTCCGTGGGTCTTGTCTGATTTCAAACATTTGTGAAATCATGCCTGAGAACTGGCTCTATGGGGCACAACGCCTACAAGCACACACACACACACACCCATTTATCGGCCAGGCCTTCTCCGCCTCTCTCCTTGGGTTCAACTTCAAGTTGAGCGGCTCCGTTGTCAGATAATTAGCATTTCCATTTGGCTTGAGTGCGCGCTCGTATATCAACGCCTCCCGGGCGGAGATAAGGCTACGGGGGCCAGCTGTCGAGGCATTTGGAGGACACTCCGGCACAGTGGAGGTTACGCTTGGAAAGGAGAGAAGATACATATAGATACATCTAGGAGATATATGGGTGTTTCCACTGTATTTAAATGCGATTTCGCATTTGGGACCTTCGTCCTAATCGTTTTTGCTCTAGCTAAGCGATTCTCTGTCTCTCTGGTGAGAGGCAATTACTCAAAATCTATGAGCGAGTGGATTAATTAATTAAAATAGTGACGACGACGACGACGACGATGAAGCCTAAAGCTATTACTTAGCTTCAAAGGGATAGGATATAGCCTTGGTTTTTATTTCCAGCATCCATCCAGCATCCTACTCTTCATAATTATAATTAAGTACCCGAAAGGCTGGTACCCCAAAGTTGAAGAGGAAATTGAGTGATTTTGCCAATTGAATAAAGCAAAATCATGATTGATTTAATGATTTTAATTAATACCAGAGAGAGAGAGAAAGAGAGAGACAACAAGTGTTGTTGTGTCCTTCAAGGAGGAGTCACTGGCTTCAAGCACTGCGAAGAGTGCTCCTTATGCCACACTTCTATAGCCCACTTCGATCCAACTCAATTTGTGCTGGAAGCACAAGAGGATGAGCAGGAGCAGGAGAACGGGGGAGTGTCACAATGTTACATCGCCAAGCCGAGAGATAAGCCCCGGAGGAGTGTCATCCCCGCCTGCATTTGTTGCTTGATTTCTCTGTGCAGTCACTTTCACGCCAAGTCAATGCCAGGACAGAGCAAAGGACACGGACATGGACACGGACACAGACTGGAGACTGGAGCCCAAGGATGCATTGATAAGTGCCAGCGGTTTATGGAAATTGATGGAGAGGAATTCATGTAATTGACAAGCGAAACGAAATTGCATACAAATTGCTTAATCCTAGAAACTTGCAATCTAAAATAAATTAACTTTTAATTAAACCAAAAGGGATGCACAGCAAACAAACAAAAACAAAAAAAAATAGTGCAAAATAAATGAGAAATACCCTCAGGGGAAAGGTCCTCCTAACTCTCCCTGGGTCCTTGCCTTGATGATGCCAGGTGAAATGCCTTTGTCGGTTTAAATTGGTAAATAAATGGACAAACTTGTGCAATAAATATCCTAACCCCCCCATAAGAAAGTTGAGCAAGAACTTAAACTAGGAATTAAGTTTAAATACTATGTACAAGGAGACAGGCGACTCCTGACTCCTGACTCCATACTGGTGACTCCTGCTGGTGCTCCTTACTTCAGAGCAGCCTTGTTCTTCAGCGGCAGAAAGGCGGCCATCAGGCAACCAGCTAAGCGAGAGAGGAGGAAGGGATAAGGATTAGATGGATACAGTTCACAGGACAACACACACATAGGACACTTACACAGCATGAACAGGCTGACCATGAAGAAGGGCGGCACACAGCCCAGACCCATCAGAGCCGGAAAGAAGATGTTGCCCAGCAGAGAGCCCAGGCGACCGAACATCATTTCCAGTGAGACAATCATCGTCCTAAATGGGGGATGTCACACAATATATATACATTAAGTGACATTCCAAAGAGATCAGAGGCGACAACACCACTCACCTGAGCGAGGTGGGAAACAGATTGACAGAGGCACTGATTACCGACGTAGCCGATATGCTGCCCATGGTCACAAATAGCGAGGCAATGGCCACCGTAGATATCGCTGAATTGGACCAGTACATGCCAATGGAACAGCACCCAGCCACAAAGAGTCCACTTGCTGGCAGGGAGAGAATATACAATACAAGGATTAGGTTACCAATGGAACTAAACCCTCGTTGGGATACACTCACTCATGATGCGCTTGACACCGACCAGATTGACCAGGAACCCGGCCAACATGTAGGCCACAAAGCCGGCGGCGGCCACAATCAGATTGTTGGTATATGTGGAGGCGGTGATATTCACATGGCACTCGGCGGCCAAGGGATCATTGCGTGTGGCCGCCTCCAGCTGGGACTGAGTGCGATTCACACTGTACTCCAGGATGCTGCAGATGCTGGTGGAGCCGTGGTCATCGCCCAGCAGCTGCTCATACTCGTTGATCGAGGCAAAGAGCTGGGGCAGCCACAGGCGCATGGTGTTCTGGCTGTAAGGATTAAGGAAACATAAGGATTAAGGAGAGTTATCCAGGTTTCTTAAGGAACCTAAGGACTTACCCCAAGAGCACGCAGAAATTGAGCAGATACACCCAAAGGGAGAGACCCAAATAGGGTTTGGTGAACAAAGGACGAAGTTGCGAGAAGCCTGAGGTCTTTTTTTGGCTTGATGCCTCAGAGCCCTGTTCGGCATCTTGGACCTCATTGTTGTTCTCAATGGCCAGCTTGAGCTCAGTCTTGTGTTTTTTGCTTTCTGGCGGCGCTATGACTTCATTGGCCAGCAGCTTAATCTGGTTTTTAGGGGTACAGTTTGTAAAATAAAACCTAGATATATATAAATTATACTCACAGGAAACGAGTCCTTGGGCTTTCGTGTGTTCAGATGATACATGAACTTAAAGGCATCCATGGCCTCCTGATTGCGACCCTTGGACATGAGGAACTTGGGACTTTCCGGAAAGAAAAAGAAGAGCACAAAGCTCAGTAGACTAGGCAGGGCGGTGATGGCCACAAAGACCTGCCAGGAGGCCACTGAAACGGGAGATAAAATATAGAAAAGTGGGTTAAGAATATAGGTATTCCTTGTGTAAAATAAATCTTTAAAAGTTAACTAATATCTAGAGAACCTGTTAGAGCTGCATCTATTGTATGTTTTTCTGCTAACTAGACCTTAAACTACTTTTTCTATTACTTGATTTGGCCTCATAAAAAGCGGCTACTAACCGGTTTTAGGGCCTCCTTAAATGGGTTATAGCATCCACTCATTATATATACCCCACAAGTGCCCTGCTATAATAGCTTGTGTCTGTCTGACATGATCTGGGCAATTATAAAGCCATATGGCGCGTGGAGAGTGAATCGTTTTGACTGATTGTACCCCGGGAAGATGTGGGGGTCTTCATCAGCTGTTGCCTCCAGTAGCTTATCTGTTTATCTGGTTATCTGGTTATCTGCTTAACTGATTATCTGGCCAGCGGCTTCACTTCACTCTCCACACGCTTATCTCTCGACAAACTCAACACGTAATACACCCTCGGGACTTGGGGACTTACGCGACAAAGTCCAGACATGAATGTCCCACTCCTGGGGCAATATCAACATGGCCAAACCGGGCAGCGTCAATGTGGCAATGGAGAACATGATGCCCACCATCATCATGATGCGCTGGCGATGCTGACGGCCATGGAGTTCCGTGAGATACGTCATCAGCACAGCAAAGGGGCCGCTCATGCTAGATCAGGGGGAGAATCAACAATTATTCACAACTTTCTATATATATTTGGAGATATATATACGCACCAGAAGCCACCCAGATACTTAAAGACCATCAGCTGGATCCTATTCTGACTGAAGGCTCCGCCCAATACACAGAAAGTATCGGCCGCATAGCCCAAGATGAGGAGATTCCTTCGTCCCTTGGTGTCCGCCAGATAGCCCCACATTACCGCCGAACTGATCATGCCCGCATAGGTGATGGCATTCAGTATACCCTTGTCCAGCAGGCTTAGCTTCAGGTCACACTCGGCGCTGGGCAGGATGTAGGACATGGTGGAGGTCTCGTATACGGTGCCCATGGCGGCTGGAACAGCGGCCACCAGCAGCAGGATATTGAACATGCCAAAGCCGGCGGCATCGATGGCAGTCTCAAAGTCAGCAGCCACTTGCGTCTCCGGGGGAGTGACTGGCTCTTTCTGGCTGGGATCTTGCTGCACCTGCAGCTGCTTGGCCTCCTTGGATACACCCATTGTGTGTGTGGTGTGGTGTGCTTAGTGCTTGGATTGCCTGTGCCAACTGAACTTGAGGCGTTGTTGGGCGGCAACGTTATATCTTCCAGACGGCGCTGGGGCCTCAAATCAAATCTTTTGTTGACAGACGCGACGAGTTTTGCGAGAGGAAAGAAAACAAAGCAGCGATTTGTGATTATCTAGAGACCGGGGGATTACCCTGTACGGAAGCTAGAGGATGTACTACTCTGGGTTAGAGCAGCCTCCACAGACGCGTGGACAAATGATAGTGAGAGGATGCCAAACCCCTTTTTTGTGCTCTTACCTAGCCTTTCACCTCCTTTCGTAAGGGAACCCTTCCATTTGGAGAGGCATGAAAAACAATTAAACGCCTCGCTGTTTATTCAGCGGTTTATGGGCGTCCCCCTCCATCACAGCATCATCATCATCATCATCATCATCATCAGTATCAACAGCATCAACAGGCCTCCGTATCAGTATCAGCCGGCCCCTCGTACTAGATCACTCCTCCAGCGACTGGGAGGCTTTATGGCCGCCGTGATTTCGGTTTACTGATTTTGTATACCCCTCTGGTGGTAAGAATTATGGGGTATATGCTTTTCTTGGCAAAGCAGGAAGGGTTATTCCTGTACCTCAGAACAAAGAGGTGTATATATATTATTTTATATAGCAATAAAAACCCTATTAAAATCCATGTTTAACTAGGCTAAACCTAGGAAGTTATCCACGCAAAAATATTCCCTAAAATAAGCTCAATTTATATTGTAATTTGTAACCTAAGCTGCTGGGGGTAATTATAAATTTTAAAATTGAAAATTGTGGATAGCCGGTACTTCATAGTCGAATTCGAAGGAGGGTGGGTTAGAGACTGGGTTCGCACCTGTTTTGATTGCGGCTTCTATGACGACATGGTCGCACGATTCTCCGCCATTCGTTGCCATTCGTTGCCATTTTCCATTTGCCAGTTGCCAGGCTGGCAAAAGCGTTTGCCTCGACCCACAGTTGTCGTTGTCGTTGTCGTTGTCGTCATCGGGCTAAAACTAATTGCGATGATTACGGGTTATGAGTTGGTTTCCCTGCAAAACTTTTCGGGATTACGATTACTCATGTAGGAGCTTAGTGCTGTGGTTGGGTCTGGTGCTGGTGCCTGGTGCCGAGGTCTGGGCTTTGGCGTGTGCTGCGATTTGTTTGTCGCAAATCTGGCCAGCACAGTGGGGAGTGACTAGGATGAGGAGGAGGAGGCTGTAGAGGAGGAAGGCTTGTGCATGGCATAGATCAGGATTTGATAGTAATTAAGCGGGCTTCGAGGCGGAAGAATCGAGGGAAGAACTAGTAATTAGGAGGAGATTAAGACCGCAGGGCGGGAGCTCAAGGGATATGTGTATACAGGCAGTGTTGAGTAATGCCTAAGAAGGATTTGTGGCGTACCATCAGGCGGATATCTCCGCCATTTTGTAGCTTCAGATATATATCATTATTTGTCCAAGGCAAGCACTCTCTTAGAAATGTTGAGGAATAGCCCTTTTTACTTGGAAAATCCACCTAACACCAGGCAGTGCCTGTGTCTGCTCTCAAATATTTTATGAAAAGCTAAATATTTGTGTGTTTACTAACAAGAAAGTTTCTCCAAATATATACATATAGTATATATATATATATATATATTTATCTGAATTAATAGCCAGGTCTAAAATCATGATTGTTCTGCAGGTGCAGGTTCCTGAAACAAAATGATTCATTCATGCTCCTTGCTCCGACAGCCTTTAATTAAGATAAACAAGAGAATTTGCAGGACCCAGACAGAGAGAGAGAGAGAGAAAGGGGGAGAAAGCTTGGTATTTAAAGGCGTTTCACCTGTTATAACCTCCCCCTTCCCACCTCCTGATTTTCTGAGCACTTTCTTGGTGCCTCCTGGCCACTGTTCTACGAATGGGGGCCATGGCCAGGCCATAAAAGACATGACGAAACCTAACCAAGATTGAAATTTTTCCACGCTACAATTTGTTTAATTTCATCAGCTTCAGATTCTCAAGGGGTGGGGTATGGAGTGCGAAGGGGTTAGGAGAAAGGTGTAGGGGGGGAGGGGTAGCGGAACGGCAGCGGATGTCTACGCAAATTTCTTTACGCTATTATCTAAGTCAAACAGAAGCGAGCGGGAGTCGAGTCAAGAGTCGAGGCGATGGCGAACGCCAAAAGTTTTTCACCTCCGACAATCTGGACGAAAGTGTCAAGGGGTTGGGGAGGCTGCAAGTCAGGGGGGGGAGGGGGGTTAAGGGGTGCTAGGTAGATGGTAGATGGATGGTACACAGAGAAAATAACCCACCTAGATCGCAAACATTTTTGGGAAAAATAAATATGTATAGAGATTAAAAGCATTAAATGAAGCTATTATTATTTTAAGCCAACAGTTTGTAAATATTCATGAAAAAATGTATAGAAAAGATTTGCCTTTTCTATTTATTTATCGATCCATATCTAGTTCTCTATATATCCATCTATATATTTATCTATCAATCTTTTCATTATTCTATTTTGGAATTTTTTCATTTTTCTATATTTTTATGTATTTTACTTTTTAGATATATACCTTTTTTCTATCTTTTGATCTTTCTATATTTCTATATTTTTAACTTTTAATCTTTCTATATTTCTTTCTTTCTATCTTTTGATCTTTCTTTATTTCCTTATTTCTATATTTTCATTTGTATACCCTTGCAGGGTATTACAATTTTAGTCCGAAATTTGCAACGCAGTGAAGGAATCATTTCCGACCCTATAAAGTCTATATATTCTTGATCAGCATCAACAGCTGAGTCGATCTAGCCATATCCGTGTGTCCGTCCGTCTATCCGTCCGTTTCTACGCAAACTAGTCTCTCAGTTTTAAAGCTTTTAATATGAAACTTTACACATAGTCTTCTATATACTCTCACTGCTATATATGTATGTCGAAACGGGCCGGATCGGACGACTATATCATATAGCTGCCATATGAACAATCGGAAAATTGTAAGAAAAAAAATGATAGCCTTGGCAATTTTCAATATTTTTTCATTAAATTCAAGATACTGTGATTTTAGATTATTCTAGAATTTCAATTTTAGTTTTATACAAATCGGACTACTATATACTATACCTGCCATAGAAACGATATGGAAAAATTTGCATATTTTCGCTATTTTTCAATATATTGAAATGAAACTGTATTGTTGCCTTTAAAATGTAATTATAATATATAAAATTTCATTGAAATCGGACCAATATATCATATAGCTGCCATAGGAAACATCGGTCTAAATTAATATTTTACATATAATTTTTGCTAAACAAATCTGTAAATATCCTAAGATATAAGGGGACTTTATTTTAGCAAATGTTGAGAAATACTTCTTAATACCACAAAAAAGGCCTGACATGGGTTTTTTAAAACACATCCGAGGCTTGGAAGGTAGTGCTAATGCTCAGTATACTCAGCAAATGAATACAACAAATAATTTAAAATGTTTATTATAGTTATGATTGATTTATGTGCATTTATTAAACAATTTCTTAATCTACTTTCATTATTTATCTCATCAAACCAATATTTAATACTGTTTTTAGAAAGAAATAAATGTGGCATCGCAAATAAATAATATATGCAAATTAGGTAATTAGAATACATTTTAAAATATTAAATAATAATAGGATTATGAATTAGGTATGCCAAATTCCCGACCAACCATCCATCTTGGCTATAATCAATCTTTTTTTCTCTCTCTGTACACTTGCCAAGTGGGAGTAGTAGTGGCGGCGGCGGTGGTGCTGGCCAGGCCATGCTGTAGTTAACGGCTTTGCATTTTGGACAGCGTCACAACTTGGCAACAAATTGGACTTTTGTTTGTGTTTGTTAAAAGGCTTAATTTGTTGTGCTTTCGGTCTGGGGCTGGGGAAACATTATGAGAGGCTGCCGAGAGAGTGGCATGGACATGGACATGGGGATGCGGATGCGGATGGGCTACGGTTTGGTTTGGCTACGGTTTGGCTTGGCTTGGTTTGCTTCCCGGGTATGGATAGTGGTTCCTGGTTCCTGGTTCCTGGAGGGCGCTGTGGTTCGGCGGTGGCGCCGACTAAAGTGCTTCGAATAACTTGAGTGAGGTGTGTGCGAGTGCGAGTGTGTGTGTGCGTTGAGGTGTGTCTGCCTAAATCAAGCTCAAACAATTTCAACTATTTGAATTGCCGAGCCATGGCAAGAGCATTAGAGTGAACACACACACACACCCACGGCACACCGCTTACACTGTACAAAATCATCGTGGAGCGTGGGGTTATGGGTAATCCCTCGACGAGAATGGAAATATTTTATCAGAATAATAATGAGGATGATGAGGGATAAGATGATTCACTAAAGTGCTTTACCTTTTGAGCGATAATGAATGAATGGAACAATAACAATAATAAAGCAAATATTTGGAAAGTGATTGTGGGGGGCGGGGTAGAGAGGCATTAAAAACGTCGCCGTTTTGTTAAATTAATAACAATTCTCGAGTAACTGGGCAGAGTTGGTCAATAAAAATGGGTTATTCTGGAAATTAAGTGACAGTAAGGGAGTCAGGAAATATTCTGTGTTACAAAAGGTTTACTAATTTATTTATACTTACTCAGATGTGCTCTTATGTATAAATATAAATAAAATAAATAAAATAAATAAAATAAATAAAATAAATAAAATAAATAAAATAAATAAAATAA
>JAEIIU010045106.1:0-46522 GCA_018874675.1 Drosophila baimaii | reverse complement strand
AAGAAAAAAAAACAAAAAAAACACACTCACAAGAGATAAAAACAATCAAATTAGAGGCTGGCACTCCGCGAATATTGGATCTAGATCAGCGCAGAGGCAACTGCCGAGTGTGGCCAGTCTATCGGAGGAAAGAAATTAAAAGGGGTGGGCACTCTGAAAGCGCTGGGGAGCATTTAGTAGACATAACTTGTAGACATAACACATCTATTTCTGTAAAACCTTTTAGTACTAAGCAACCATAAATATCATAAAAACAATCTTACCTATAGCTTAAGTTTATAACATTAAGGAAATAGCTTGTACATAAATAAATATATAAATAAATAAAAACAATCTAAAAGCTGTTCGGATTCTAGGTTTTGTTGTTTAACAAAGAGATTTTCAAATATATACATAACCTAAGGATGAAAAATATAATTTAACTCCCTGAAAATGTATAAAGTTTGGTCATATTCTAAGGAAAAATATTACATATTTCTTTAAGCATTCCATTGGAGGGTTCTTTCTAAAAAGTATTTTTGCTTTTGCTAAATCTAGGTCTAAGTAGGCTTGATTACCATATACATATATATATATACGTCAGGATTCATCTAGTATGCCAGATAACACTCAGATCCTTTACCAGGACACAAGTACAAGGAAAAGAAAGTACGGGAAAAGCAAGGGATGCCAGAAAATATAGATATTTGACGCGAGGATCGGTACTTAAATCGATATCTTAACACTGTGATGTTATCGAAGAGCGATAATTCGATATTCTGTTTTAAATATAGAACTGTGGCAATGAATAACCTTAACTTAGTTTATGTTTCATTGTTGTAAAGTAATATAAAGAACTAATAAAAAATTTAGATTCAAGAAAAGTCGTTAAAAAGACAAATAAATTTAATACAATTTTCGATATTTTGGTCGATTTATCGATAATTACGATATTTCAATGTAAAATGTAATATTTTTCAATATTTAAAATATTTGTTTATTATAAACAATTAGACCGATCTGAAGACCTCGAGTTTGCTAACGCATTAACTAAGAAATAAAAAGGTCGCTAATCCAATTCACATATTTAAAATATTAATTGAATATTTTTCAATATTTTAAATACCGATATATCAAACCTAACCATATTTGATGAAAAGCGCGATATTTCTCGATTTATTATATCGGACAATTTCTGTCGATATATACCCCTAGTCAAGTCTACACAGATCTTAAGATTCCGCCACGAAGAGCAGTATATTTATTCTATTTTTCTAAAAATATATGAGTTCTTCTATTAGTTAAACCAAAAGTTAATATATTACTTAGGGAAAAAGGACACATTGCTTTCCTTTCCCCCCTAGATCTGGGTAATTTTCTCAAGACTTTTCCCCACCACCTTAGCCCCACGGCAGATGATGAGCATGAGGAACTCTCCGCGATATGTTGCAATCCGAATGAATTCAAGTGAATGCGACTTGCCATGGGCTAAACACACATACACAAGGTGCAGAAGAAATGTGTGTTTTTCTCCTGCTCTGGGGTCGTGTATGAGTACGATTTGAAGTGTTAATGGCGCATGAGTCAACTTATTCCTTGAATCAATAAACAGACAAAAAAACAACAGCAGAAACAGCACCAGCAAGACGGGGAAAAAGAAATCATTTGCATTTTATATAAACGAGCTACCGAAACGATTTGTAACGATACAAACCGAACGGGCTGCGAGCTACGAATGTCTACTTTTGGGCACAAGTACCGACTACCAAAAATACCTTTAAGTGTCTTGTATTTGTTTACTTCCAGCTAAATGTTTACCCAAGATCGAAATAAAAAATGTGTAGTAGGCATTAAAGTTTTGGACCGCTATTTTTCACGTGCCATGTACCCCCTCCGAAATGGGAATGGGAATGGGACTGGGAATGGGACTGGAGTGGGCGCACGGGGCCCGGAATGTTGCGAAGCATGATTAGATACATTGGAGGAGCAGGAGGAGCTGCTGCTGCACGGGAAAGAGTCTGACCAGATTGGCATTTACTGCTGGCAATCGCGCACACCCATCGCCCACCCATCAATCCCCGAGCGCGTAAACAAAGATCCAAATGATGATGCTACCGAAATGGCCATGTCTCCCAGGTCCCAGGAATGGCCACTTTGAACCACCAGCACACATGTAAGGCCTGGCATCCAAGGAATGTGGACCATTCATCATCGGTTGTGTCAGGAGAGTCGAGAGCGATTCGGGATTGAACTGCTAGGAAGCACACAAAAAATTGATGGACTCTTGGCCAGATCAACGCGGATTTGAGGGAAACTATGAAGTATCCTAGAGAATTTGATTTTTTATTATCTTTGCAAGAGAAAGGCTTCATTTTGGTTAATTATTATGGGAATAATAAAGAGGGAAGCTTAGAGGATGTAGAATTTGCAGAATGGTACATGGCACAAGCTACTTGTTTCTTGACTCTTTGGGAGTATAAAATATATAGCAACTACTTGCCATAGTTTCCCATAATATATGATAAGCTGTGAGGAAACTAACAATTGCTTAGAGATTTGTTTAAGAATAATTTGAGCTTGCCAGGTGGGTTCTCATTTTACTAAAAAATAATAAAAGGAATACAGGAAACATTTTCTCTCTCTCGTTTAAAGAGCCAGAGCATGGCATAACTATACAAGGTAACCCCGTCAGTGATGCTGAGGACTCTAAATATAAACAACTGTCTGCAACCCAACCTCTTCAGTCAACGTTCGTCGAACGACTAAGAAAGTGAGTACCTAAAAAGAGGGCGGCTCTCTCGACGGGGTTACCTTGTATTGTTCTATCATGAGTCAGGGCACACTTTGGTCCATGGTTAGCTGTAAAAGGTAGCCTCATTAGCTTTGTTTTGGGAGTCCTTAATGAGCAGTCTAAATATTTTTAGAGAAATAGGCTAGAAAAAAATAGAATAGAAATAGCAAGTGAACAACTGATCACATAGATTCCTGAAAAGAGGGCAGCTCTTTCGACAAGGCTACCTTCTATAGTTGTACCATGAGAGCATTGTGCAGCTGAGTACTCTGAGAGAGCTGCACATATTGTCTCTGAGAGAGCTGCACATATTGCCTCTCCGAATACAGTAAAGCGTAATCACTACAGAAGCAAGACAACCGACACAACTGTGAGGGAGAGACTCTTTCGAGGTTATTGGTGATCTCTTTGCCAGAGAAGTGGAGCTTTGATCATAATATAAGTATATATAGATTACAGATATTACATATCCCAAAAATCTCCATTACTTTATCCGCAAGATAGGTTAAATTTCAGGGCCTGTTTATGGTATGTTTATCTGTTTATCTGGAAACCTATTCTGCCAGAGCAATGCTGTATTGCCCAACCTATTATATGGTAGATATATTATTTAAATTATATGGCCTTTTTTATTTCCCAACACTCAACCGAGTTATAATTTTTCCCCTGTCGGCTGTCGGCTGTCGGCTGATGGACCGATCAATTTGCCAGAGCAAGGTGAGAGAGAGATCGGGGCGAGCCCTAGTAGGCGGCGGCGGCCATACCATACCATACGCAATTTCCTCCGATTTTTCCAATGTTTGTGCCATGAAGTATAGGATGTTATGTATGTTGTTTTTTTCACCAGAAATTGTATCTTGTATTTTTGTAGTTGTTCCCGATGCAGGGGGGGGGGGGAAATATAAACATATCGGAATAGATACATTGCGTTAGAGGAGATACAATTGCGTATCGCCAGCGGCCAGCACGCTGGCAAAGTGTATGTACAATAAAATCCCATCGGCAATGACTTGAGGTGAATCCATTAGGCCAAGGAGGAGGAGGGCAAGGAGGAGAAGGAGGAGGCACTGGTGGCACTGGTGTACATGTGGCATGATCACCAGTGGAGATCTCTGCTGCCGCTGCTGATGATACTATTTGCGGGGCTTTGTTTGCTTATTCATTATTGTTATTAGAGCACATTTTTCAGCGTAATTTCTTTCACGCGAAATAGTAAAAAATAAAGACTACTAAAAACGTACCCCCACCGCGCGCTTTTCTCTGTTGATTTTTCGCCGTGTTATTGTTATTGTTATTGCTATTGTTATTGTTGTTATGGGCAGTACTTGTGTGTGTGTGTGTGTGTGTGCCCTGATGAGTGTGCGGCATTTGGCACCAACGGCCCATTAATGGGTGTGTGTTTCTGTGTGTGTTGTTGGTGGTTTTCGCGCCTCACTGCTTCTATGATTTTATTTTGATATATATACTTAGGTGTACATAAAGGTATATATAGGATATATATAGCATACAGCCTGACCTCGAGCATTTTTAATTTTAATTTTTTTGATTTCGAATATAGGAAATTCCCAATCCTAAACCAATTCAAGTGCGCTAATGACTTTGCGGGTGTCCCATTCTCACCTCTATGGGCATGTGCTCATATATTTGCCATATAGTATGTATGTATATTCCGGGTATCCATAAACCACACACACACACACGCTCCTAGCAACAAAACAAGAAAACAACAAAAGACGGCACAGAAGCACAATACTTAATTGTTAAGTATCAACAAAGTATAAATCTGAGATGCAAAGCAAGGCAAACCGAACCAAAAACCAAAACCCGAAAGCAAAGCAAAGCGAGGCGATGGCGATGGCGATTAAATTATTTGAAATCCACGCATATTCCAAAATCGCTGCCTCGAAATAAAAACAAAATAGACAAAAAACATTCAAGCCGAAAATGTATACAAAAAGTAAGAAATTACCATTAATATAGGGCAGCGCGCCGACAGAGACCAAGTGCGAATGATGTGCAACAGATGGCCCCGCGGAATTCTCGATGTTCGGTGGCGTCGATGCTGCTGCTGCTGCTGCTGCGACTGCTACTGCTGCGGCTGCTACACTGAAAAGAAAATATTGTGGTTATATCTAAGAGGTACTTACACAGAGATGTAGCACTCCTGGGTCTACCACTGAGCCTGCCTTGATATGGTTAGGGGGTCTTTTCCAAGGTCCTGAATGCTTTTACTCCTTGGAATATGTGTAAATAAGGTTTTGTATAACTTGAAGTTGTAAAAGTATTTATTTGACATTCGGGGACTCTGCAGAAGTCTCTTAAGATTTGAAATCCCTTGATAAAGGTGTCTAAAAGTATGGAATAAAATGTTTGAGGCGACCAATTCGGTGTACATCCTGTCGGTTTCATAAGATATAACATATTCTAGCATAGTTTTAATTATTTTGAATTTAATTATGTGAAAAGTAAAGTGTAATAATGTTTGTATGTGTGCTATAGAAAAATTACCTAGGGTTTTAAGAACCCTTAAAAAATTGGATGCCACAAAATAATAATTAAAAAAAAAAAACCAAACAAATTAACACAGAATTTTTTAACATAAATATGTTTTTAGAGAGCTTTTTAAGGGATTTCATATTCCCAGTGCACAGCAGTGTAGCAGCCCCGATTTATACATTTATATTCTATACTATTCAGATTTGTTAAGTTAACTGCTTAAAAATATAAAAACAAAACTTAGTTTTTCCTATTTACTCAGCCTTCAGTTCTAATACCAAAATTGTCACCGAAAAGTATAAATAATACGGTTTTATTAACACACAATTAAATAATATACAGACTTAACAAATTAAATAAAATTAAAAACAAATCAATAATAATATTTTGTTTTTTTTTTGGTATTAAGTTACTCTCAACCTTAAATTAGCTGAGAGAATTATTTGTCCTCCTCGTCTAAGAAAATAATAATATTGTATTACAATAGAAAGAAAAACACAAAGATGATACGCTATTCGCTTTAATTAAGACTGCAAATTTTTAAGAAGTATTGTTTTGGGAAATTTTAAAAATACAACCTAATTCCGACCAAATGAAGAGTGACAGTTGTAACAATTAGTTTTTGTTTTTTTACAAGACCACATTCTATTTTACTTTACTTCAGTAAAATCTAAGTTCACAGACCGAAGCTTGAAATATTGTTAAAAATCCGTTTTTTTAGGGCTTGCTTTTACATATACAAATATTTTATAAATAATATAATTATTAAAATGTATGTTAAATGTTAATTATTTTTGTTTGTTACGAATGTATTCAATTGTTTGAAAATCGTTGTAAAATTTTATAGTTGTCCTGAAGACGGTTGCCGAAGTGCAGCCGAAATATATTGACGGAAAAAATAATTCAATCAACTTGTTTTATTTGCTTCAACATCCTGACCTCGAGCCGGCTAACATCTATATATTATAATTATATAAATAATTTAATATATAAATTATACTTATGAAACAGTGAGTGTGTCTTGTAAAATAAAAAAAAAACGCATTTATATTATATATAATAATGGGATGTCATTTATTTTTCAAAGTATCCTAGCTCCGATCTAGATAGAAATGGTATTTATTCTTTAACAACCAATCAAAGTAAATACACTGACCAAGGCTACATTATTAAACATATAAATTATGCCTTTAATATTAATAAAATGATATTAAAAAGACCCATATTAATTACAAATAGAACAGTACTAAATTATGTAATAAAAATCAATAAAAGAATTGTTCTTTAAATTGTTCTTTATACACTTAAGACTTGAATGTAACATATTATTAAGATTAAAAGTATTCAAAATCCATGTTTAGTGACTAGTGCATTCAACAGTCCTCAAGGTGTTCCCTTTCTCGTAACCCATTATACCCAAATACCCTGATAAGATAATAACTCAACTTCAAAATTGAATATTGATTACCTAGGGGTTGCCTAAAATCCTTTAGATAATGCCTGGAGAATAGTTTTCAGTGCACATCATAGCAAAAGATAGGGGGGTGATCAGTGATTCGAGTGTGGAGTCCGGCCTGCACTCCACCCAACCAATTTTGTGGCTATATGTATATTCATATAGCGACTGTTCGGATATGTCTGCTGATTAAAAAAAGAAAAAAAATGAGCAAAGAAAGGTACCAGCTCCGGCAGCGGCAGTCGGCAAGCACTTAGACACTTGAGTTGTCCAAAAAAGCATCGCCCAAGTGTGTATGTGTTGTTGTGGTGTGGTGTGTGTGTGCTCGAAATGGATCAGGACTGTTTCATCTTGAAACGCTCAAAAGCACAGCAGGTTGTCCCCAGTCCCAGAGAGAATCGGATGCAGATATAAACAGTTCCCAGTTCCCGATCTCTCCGATATCCATTCCCGGTGAATGCTATTTGGGCCCACGTACGCTTTTAGATACAAATAAACGAGAGAGCAGGGAGCAGGGAGCTGGGAGGAGGAAGCCCGCGAGGGTGTGTGTGTGTATACATTGTGGCGTAATTAGATGGGTCCGGTGCGAGTGTGGCACACACTTGGGCATCATTCAGTCAGTTATCCATAAAGCACTGTCAGCGACCGAAAGAGGGATCTGCCTTTGCAGAGTTTAACAACTTTCCGACGATTAAATTAGATATTAGATCATTGACAGACCATGTCCAGAGCCCCATCCATGTAGTATGTATGTACAAACAAAGATGGGGCCACTGAGTGGTGCAGCGGCGCGATTATGGGCTTGGTATCGCCAGCGATTCGTCCGACAAGTTACAAAATGAATGCAGATTATTTAGTTGTTGTTGCTGAGTGGGAGATGCCCCGGAATATGGCGTGCTGGAATTTGTAATTAGGCAAACGGATCAATTTTAGGTTTTAAATACCTTACCACGTTCCAAAAACCAAACCAAAAGGGGGGTTTTCCACTTAAATTACACCATATATTTCAGATATTTAGGAAGCTTTATAGCAGAAAACCATTTTTAAGCATTTAAAACCCTATTTTTCAATTAAGAAAATATTTTTAAATAGATTTTCATAGTTTTCTTACATTTAAAAAGATTTCTTGCATGCCACAGTATCTTTTTCTGAGTGCTTTTTGGCTTGAAAAAATAATAATAATATCTTATTGATTAACGTATCATAAATTTATAGGCAAAACCAACAAGGGACTCTCTCCTGCTACTTTGTATCAAGGTTATATTCCAAAGGAAAAAGCTGAGGGAATGCTATAACACTCGTGTATCCGAGCGATGCACGTACATATGTATCTATATATGTGCGTGTGTGCCTCCTGGGACGCCTTGTCGGCTGAAGTCGGAAGGAAGGAAGCGCCGGGAAAGTGACGTGCCTCCGCCTGGGCCACTCCTTGGGTTATCTGCCTCCTGATTTATGGCGTCGCCTCGACCAAGCCTGCGAATCCCGGCCAGACATACAGGCCACAGCCAGCTGTTCCGCGCACGCGACTTGAGGGTTGCATTTTTTTTGCCACATTTTTGTATCTTTTCATTGTTTAAGCTTTAAATTATTATATATCAGTTTTGATTCCATAATTAATACTAATCATATTTATTTTCTTTATAATAAAACCTTTCAAATGCCTAAAGAACTCAGGACTTTACAGTGAAAAATGTATTTAATTTATTTACCAATTGTTTGGCTTCACATTTCGGAATCCCAGGAGGCGGTGGCCACAATTTTTCCGCGGCTCTCACACAGATGCGAGCATAATCAGCCCGTGAAAATGCCAGAGCCGAGATCTCCGGATTCAGCCATATCCAGCCCTTGACTTTGCCCAACAAATTGACTTGATTGATCGCAGTAGAAAGCGGTAACAAGCGGTAATCACAAAATAGTTTCCACTGATTTTGAGTTATGGGAAATTTTTTAAATATCCCCAAAAACGAAATTACACACAGAGTCCAAAATCAAAAAAAAAAACACCAAATACCAAATACCATTAAGCGGGCCCTGGCCGGGCATTTGAATGCCAGAGATCCCAGGTACGGTACGGTGCCCGACACTTAATCAACATCATCAGGCCTGGAAGGGTATGCGGCAGAGGCGGGTGCTCTGAGCCAGGGCCGGGTTTTTTTTTTTCGGTCCATTTCGGCCATTAAATGTAATGACAAAAATACGGTCCATAAATAGTCCATGGTCTCTATGTAGCGGTGTACACCCCACATCCCGATCCAGTCAGTCGGTGAAGTACTTCGGGCGGGGTCGTTAGAAGAGGAGCTGCTGGTTAATTAATGGGAGCACGGGCATCCCACCTCCGAGAAGCCACATCCCAATACCCATCAACATACCATTCTCAGAGAGAGAGAGAGAGTCCAAAGTGCCCAACAGATTTTGGTTTAATTAAAAATCAACGTCAGCAGCAGCCGCTCATTGCAATAATATACAAATGCCACTTGCTTTTGCCTTAGTTGTTTCTTAGTTGTCAGTTTATTTGATAGTTTTAGCTGGTTATCTGTACTTTAGAATTGATTATAATGGTAAATGTATTCCGAACAGTGTCAATCAAATCAGTATATTTGCCAAAATACATCAAAAACAAACAGCAGTTACGAAAGGCATTCATCACTTCCTTCTACAGTATTTATTAGCCATTTGTGTTTGAGACAGAATAGGATTTCAGGTTAATGCAGGTGGATGATTATTTAACTTATTTATTTAACCAAATCACACACTGAATTATCTAAGATTTATTACAGATTTATTAATGAAACTTAAGATCCCTTAAAAGCAAATTTTAGGCAATTTTTGAAGAGGAAATCAATAAACTAATGTATCTGCTAATAATTTTAATAAAAGAAAATAAGCTTTACTAGTTGAAGGAGTCAGGGAACTACTTACACTCTTTCTAAAATATATTTAAGAATAAAATATAAATAAAAAATAAATAATAAAATAATTAAGAAACAAACAAACATTGTTATTTAATGTATTTAATACTTTATTTGACAAAATTACATACAGAATAATTTATAGATTCCTTTTAAGCCTTTCAAGACACCTCTAAAAATAATTAGACCTTCCTTTAAGAGAAAATCAATGAACTATTAATTTTAATTATAGAAAAAACAGCTTTCAAACTCAAGAAAAAGTTTACTGAGTCTGGGAACTAAGTATACCAGTCCTTTAACTCTTTCTAAAATATATTTCAGACGAAACCTGACTTCCAGACTATCCTAGGACTTTATTATTTATTTTATTTAATAAAGTATTTAAGAAAATCAAATACAGAATTATTTATAGATTCCTTTTAAGCCCTTCAAGACACCTTTTAAAGTAAATAAACTTCCTTTAAGCGAAAATCTCTGAACTAATGCATCTTCTATTAATTTCGATTATAGAAAAAACAGCTTTCAAATCCAAGAAAAGAGTTGAGTGAGTCTGGGAACTAAGTATACCCCTACCTCACACACCCCTCCTACCCATCTTTCTCAAAGTCAAAACTCAGGAAGACTCCTCCGTTCCGTTCCGGCGACCAAATTCTACCTGCCAAATGCCGATGCTATCCCGGCGGACACTTTGACGTTCGCTTGACAAAACGGTCGGGACTTAATAACCTTGTAATCGCCGGTAAGTGCATGACTTCCAGATTTATATATATATTTCGATCTCTGGCCAAGATCTGGTATCTGGCATCTCTTCCAAGCGATTCACTGTGACTTGGGGTTTTAATTATTTTGTCACTAGCTTATCGGCTGTGCCATCGACAAATCTTGACAAAGACATGACATGGAACAATTTGTGTGTGCCGAGCGCCGAGTGCGATTGTGACAAATTATTGACAACAGTATCAGCGGAGGACCGGAGCACCGGAGACCGAAGGCGCCACCATCAGCAGGCCAGAGAAGTCGGAGAAGTACCAATCCCCGAGCCCGACTCCAAGGTACAAGCCATCAATCTCAATCTAGTAATGACGCCGCGAAGCGCCAGAGTGTCCGATTGGCAGGCACACACACACACACACACTCTGGCATGATTTCTGGGACGGAATCAGAGGCACACACACACATGAGACGCGTCTGGGATCTGAGTCCCGAGATCTGAGTGCTACATGTGAACGTGGACCGATTCCCAAGCCAAATCTCTAGGTTGCCCATCAGAGATGTCGGTACAGTGGCGCCCGAAAAAGATCCTTACATAATACCCTTGGGGGGGTTTAAGCAAAATTATTATGTTGTATTATTTGGGTAATCATTTCTTATCAAATTATATTTTAAAATATTTTATTTGTTTTATTTTTTAGACCATTTTCTTTGTATTAAAGGGGAGAGGGTTCCTTCACTGAAAACTCATGATTACATAGGGTGGGAGTGTGTTGAAAATTATAAAAAAATATCATTATGTATGTACTTAGTAATTCTTTATTATAATAATAAATAATTTAATAATTATTAAAGTATTATTATATGGAAATTAAAGCAGAAGAATATAATTTTAAAAAAGTCTTAGAAACATTAAGGAAGTCTTAGTTTTTCTACAAATATTACCCCTTTTTAAAAGAGTTGTTTAAAGAAAGGGAAAACCCAAAAAAGTATATATGCCTGTATTATTCATTGTATTATTAATGTATTGTACTGTATTATTCCCATTAACTTACATTTATTTTCTTTGATTTAAGCTTTAACTTTTTCAAGTAACAAGTAAAGAAAATTAAATATTGCTATTGCTTTATTTTTCCCTATTAATATATTTATTCTCCCTGTTAAGCCCCTCCAACTTCTCCAGTTTTTTCTACAAAATAGCCATATCCTCAGCACTGACTGCGACTGGCTACTGTGGCCAATACAGGACCGGGGCGGGAGATTCTTTTACATAATTATTACGTTTTCCTTTATGCGGCAAAAAAGTGCTCGCTCATACCGAGGATGAGCGAGGCGGGCGGAGACGGAGACGGAGATGCAGAGACGCATATCTGGGCCCAGACCAGACACAATGCACAATGGTAGTGGCCAGTGGCTAGGTCCATGGCTCTCATCCAGGCCGAGAGTGTGTGTGTGTGTGCGCCAAAAAGTAGAAAGTAAATGCCGATGACTATGGACTAATCTTAGAAATGACGGGAAAATGTCAGTCACTATCACAGATCAAGCGTAGAGAAAATCATTAATTTAAATTGTGACCATCTACTCGACCTCGACATCGACATGGCCATCGAGCACGGCCCAGAACACCGAATGCTGACCGCAACAGCGGCTCGAAAGCCAAAAAGGCCAAGAGAGAGAGACGGGGTTTCTTTTTCTTATTTTTGATTTTTTTTCTTTCTGGTATTTTTGGGGGGACTGCCACTGGGACTGGGGACTCTGGTTCGGATTTTTTGGGGGGGTTTTCATGGAGAAAGGCGAACGTGAGTGAGTCCAATTTCAAGCGCGAGTGTGAATGTGATTGGCAAGCCGTGGTCAGCGTGTCCCATGCTGCGTCTTGGCTGCGAACAAATCCACCAAATCGATGTCATGATCTCAACGCACAGAGAAGCCCCACCAACCACCAGCAGCATTTGCTTTTCATTCCAACAGAAAAAAAGCTATGAAAAAATTGTAATAAATATGAAAATATCATCTGGCTTGTAAAGTTTGTAAATGATAAAATCATACAAAAGAAAACTAATGTATTTTCCACTTTTGTGGGATGAAAATCACAGCTTTGACTCTGTCATATATCACTTTAAGTTGCATAGTTTGAAAGTCATCAAAGAAACTAGTAAAGTTAGTATAAAATAATAAGGCCAAATATTATGCTAATTACAGTTCTCTGAATGGGTTTTCCAACTATTTTTAATATTTTTCTTTTAAATAGGAAATCAATAAGGTTTACTTAGTCCTTACCATAAATCAGAGCTCCTAAAGGGCGCTAAACCCTTTGGATCCTTCGACTTCTTAAGCAGAGAGAACGGAGGCATCCTTGCAGAGTCTCTACCTAGCAGGTATGTCGGTTGTCTTGCTCCTGTTGTGCTTACGCTGTAACTGTATTCAGAGAGCCAAGTGCGAAGCTCTCTCAGAGTGCTTAGTCAGAGTCCTGGTAGCGTGTTTTTTTTAAATAAAATATGCATTGTAATATTTAATTAATATGAAAATTAACATATTATATTCAAGAAATTAAAAACTATAAAATGGCATTATACCCAGACCTTCTTATCCTATATAGGACTTGGATTTGAACTAGTTTCTCCAACGACAATGTCGTAAGTTCACTTGGGATATGATGGGTACTGGGCTCTGGGCACTAGACACTGATGCTTTGGGATTGGGGGTACGGGCCAGAAACTTGGATAACTACAAAACACACACACACACACACACACACACACAGCACAACACAGCCTCGTGTGGGTATGAGTTATTGTTCGGCGAACGACGAACAGCGAACGGCAAACTGGGGGACGGTGGCGATAAAACATCAAACGAAATTCCGAAAGAAACGATTAATCTTTTGGTCATTTTCATTTGATTGACGGATGGGAAGTAAATACGAGAATGAGATGGAAATTTAAATGAAATATGCGAGATTTCAAGAGAGCCAAAGTAAGACATAATGGATTGGATTGACTCGGATGCCAGCGGTACGGCCTGATTACACTGATGAGGCATGGATCCAAGATGTTACTGGTACTGGGTGCTGGGTGCTGGGTGCTGGGTGATGGGTACTGGTATCATCTACGGGACCAAGACCAACTGCATATGGGAGCGATGCTGCTGCTGCTGCTGCTGCCTAGTTACCTGAGGCAGCGGAACGAACGAACCACTAAAACAAATTCAAGCCAAAGAGCAGGGAAAAGAGAACGCCTACCGCGGAAGCAGACTCGAAGCCGAGTCCGAGTCCAAGTCCGAGTCGGAGCCCGAGCCCAAAGCCGGAGCCCGAACCCGGCAATTATCCAAATATGTGCATTAATAATGCGTAGCGGAATGAATCAGCTGCCGCTGTCCCAACGCCAGGTCGCGGTTGCGGCGCCAGGTGAGGAGCGGTGCGGTTTTCTGGTGAGAGGTGAGGTGAGAGACTACCACGGTAGGGACTTTGGCTTTGACTTTGACTGCGACTGAAACCGAAACTGGAAAAGGGAGTGGGGTAAGGGAATGGGTAAGGGCATAAGCATGGGCATGGGACTTCGAAGACCATCCTCAGGGGTGGACGACGTCACCGCCATCGCCATAGCCGTCGGATACGCCCAATGCAGATTGATATCCGAAGAGGAAACACTTGAGAAAATTGTCTGGAACATATACACTTATTTACATATGTTTAAGGGGGGCATCATCTGCTTCGAATTTCTTTTTTAATTCAAGTTTTATACATTTATATTTGTGAGCAAGTCAAATTAATATCATTTTCTTTATTAATTTATTAATATCAAAAGGATTCTTTTAATATTCTAGCTTAAGGTTGATTTTTTTGTTTGTGCACAGAATTCTGCCCTTGTCTGTGCCTTAGTTTTTTGGCTTTTTGCTTCACGGTCACGGCCATGGCCAAAACAAAAAACAAACGGCTGCAGCAGGCATTTCACTCCAAAGGCTATGCGCTAATTAAAATTGTCCTTCGAACAGGGACTCGCCGCAAATATTCGTGGGCGTAGTCCTGAGCTAAAAACAATAAAGGAAGCTAGCTGCGAGAACACGAAGTGGGTATACCCTGGAATGCAAAAGCTGTAAATATTTATTACTGGATGTAATATTTATAAATTTTGTATATATTATGCATCATATTCTTCAGAAATTGTGCAGTTTGCTTATTTTTTATGCTTATAATTGGGTGCGTGCCATAGAAACCAGTGTTATATTGCCCAGTGTCATAAAAACCAGTGTTATACTGCCCATTCTTACTTACATTCTTACTGTCCAGTGTTATACCATCCAGCGTCAAACTCTCTTGTATAATATTGCCGGGGGTAATACTGTATTAATAATAATAATAATGTATTATGCCACAAGCTGTTGTATCTTTTTTAAGTTTTATAAAGCCTACTTTCAAAGTATTACGCTTCAAGCAGTGTCATAACACCTTAATCTTCTAAAATCTCTCAAAATGCATACAAATCATTAAAATGACCTATAAGAACAATATCGTTCATCTTTGTAAACAGTTTTCCAATATTTTGGCACAATGAACTTTATTTTAAACTACATGAATTGGAAGATATAGTTCCTTATAACCATAAATATGTTTTGGGCTTTAAAAAAAACATACAAGTGCTTTGGAAATATATTAAATTAATTCTCTATTGCAAACAAACGAATAGAAAATTAGTTACTAGTATAAATACTTTTTAATCTGAAATATAAATAGTGTAACCCTGCAATCTCAGCATTTTCTTGCGTTATGACACTTGCCCCCTTATAGTTTCGTATAGAAAATCACTCCAGCATATTATAGTTCCAAACTTAATTCGCTTAAGCCATGGCTGGTTGGAACCAGATCAAATATTAATAGTCATCGAGTACATAATCAAATGTCTTCAGATGCCGCGGTCCCCAGTCAATTTAGGATTTACCCATTTGACCCCGGACCACAACCCCTACTGGGCCATGATTCATGTGTGAGTGTGTACGTACTTGGCTGTGGTTAGATCATTTACTCGAACTCGAATGGCCATCGGATGACAGCCCCCGAAATCAAAGGAAAACGAATTCTACATGAAACCAGCGAGTCATGCGGGCCCAGGCCCAGGCTCGGACTTGGGCTTTGGCTTTGGCTACGTCTTTGGCTTTGGGCTTTGGCAGTTGATAATGTGGTAATGAAGTGAATGATTAATTTCTTGAATAATTCGAAAAATCACGAAAACGTAATGAGAACAAATTATGTGGCATAGTCTTCGGACGAGTCTCGCTGCTGAGTGGCTCCAATCCCAAAGAGCCAGGTTGCTTATGGGGAGTTCAATGGATTCGAAGGGGGATTCGGGCTTAAATTTCTTCTTTTTTTTTTAATAAAAATATTTTGTATACTACAAATATTCAAAGTTTAAACTGTTACCATGTTAGTGGGCCTAAATGATAGCCTAGTTTTAAGCGAAGGCTCTAACATTCTCTTTAGTTTCTAGCTTTAAATAAATTAAAATACACTAAAAGATAGTTTTCCAAATCCAATAACCTGCTAAGCTGGTAACCCGTTGGCATCACCACCGGATAGCATTTCCTCCACGCCAAGTGCCGCTTCTCTTGAGCTGATTACGAATATAAATTGCTGGAATTACTTAATATTTGTATTTATCGAGCGTGACCGAGTGCACCTGCCCCTCCTTTAGAAGCCAAACAAGGGACGACACAATGGGTGACAAAAGTCTTTCTTTGCCGCGGTTTCTCGCGCGGCGTCTCTGGCGGTGGCAAGTGCACAAGTCGAGGTCATTATCCACAAACACACACATAAAGACCCCGTGAAGATGGGACTCGGACTCGGCGGAGGGGTTGACAACCATTCACCATCGGACGTAGCTCCTGATTATGTATTCATGCATAAGTTAATATCTGCACCGAGCGTGTGGTTCGAATAAAAGACGAAGACGTTGAACGTTGCACGTTGCGAGTTGCAAGTTGCCAGTTTGCCGTTTAGCTGGAAATGTTGCGGCGTAAAGCGAATGCGCGAACTACTGCGGCATGAAATTAAATCCAACTCGGTATCTGTATCTGTATCCGAGACGCTCGCCGCTCGACGCTATCTTGCATATCCAAGTGCGGTGCGGTGGTGCAGCCCCCCTCCCGAGATACACACGGATCTTTGGGCCCACTCCGACGATGCACATGCATGTGTCCATCCGATCCGATCCGATCCGAGCCAAACAAAGAAAACTCTTCTCTGTGGCGTCCAAGTCGCGCAGTTGTCCAACCGTGCCATGTCCATGTGTGCATAGAGAGGGCACTTGTTCACTGCCCCAGAAACGAACGGAACGACTTCGTCGGCGGGGCCTCGAAGCCAAAACGCTGTAACGCTGAAACGAGCCAGCGATGATCGCCACATTTTCTTCATTTTCAGCTCTTTTTCTCCGCCTCGCCTTATTAATGAGCATCGTGAAAAGTGCGACCAAATGTGACGTTTAAATATTCATGAATCAGCGACTATAACGCAGTCCAGCCCAAGCCAGGCCCAAGCCAGGCCAGGCCAGTGGCACTTTTTAGCCACAGTTTCTCGACTTGACTTGGGGTCCAGTTTTTCAGTTCAGTTCGGTTCTGTCCCCTACTTATATGGTGACTTCCGTCCCATCTCCGGTCATCTCAATTAACCCCCTGGAACGGGGGTCTTCGAGATAAGCAAATGGGGTTAAGTGGCAGTGGGGCATCCTCCGGCGAGTTGACAGTTTTTTTGAGGCACTTCCGGTTGCCTAGTTTCCAGAATAACTTCTTTGGTTTTGACTGATATTTACATATTTATTTTAAAGAAAGAAAAAGAAGGTTTTGTCTTGTAGTAAATACTATTATTATAACTTTTACTGTTACTTTTACACAGATAAAAAAAATATCGGAATAAAGTTGACAAATCTATAAAAAAAATGGTATCAATATCGGACTTATCTCTGATTTTTTTATGCTTGGTATGAGCTTACTTAATCAATCCCGATATTCTTGATTCAATGCAGACTATTTCAAAAACCGTAATTCTTGATTATTGATTCAATACCGACTATTTCAAAATCCGTAATTCCAAAATTGTTCGAAATTCAATCCCGATTACACTTAAAATTTGAAAGAATATTATAATAATAGTTATTAATTAATGATGTTTATTTAACCCTAGCTAGACTTCAAATTCTTAATCCCAAACGTTTTTAAATTTAGGTTTTGTTATACTTAAACTTCGTGGGGAAAGAAGTATCCTTATAATCTGTATTTATAGTGTTAAAAATTATTTTTTAAATCATATAACTAGTACATAAAAGCATACTCACATTTTTTGTACCTCAACTGAGTTTTGCTCCCGTGTCTTGGAATTTACACATTTATCAATTCGGAAACGGAAAACAATTACAAAGAGAAAGGAAATAATGTATATATCTTACTCACAGCTAAAAAGGAACTATTTAAGTTTGAAAAAATAATTTGTAAGCTTAAGTTTGTAATTTGTAATTTGTAATTTATTTTAGCCCAGTGCTGCAAGTGTTCACTTATTTTTATCGCACTGGTCACAAAGGAAAAGAGATTTTATAATGATTGATTATACTAATAACTTAAATTAACATTTAATTTATAACTATAAGTTAATAATTTTTGAGCTTAAATTAAGAATTTTTAGGACAAAGTATTATTTTTAATCCTGATTCGTCTTTAATTTAAGCTTTTAATTCTGAAACATTCTTAATAATCGCATGACATCGGAGGCTAGAATAAAGAAAAACATTCTGGATTTTTTTCAAGAACCATTTTTATCTGTTTAGGCTTCTAAAAATCCTGTAAAAAAGAAAGCTATATATGTGTAGATATATGTAATATAGAGCACTGTCCTTTCTTACCGAAATCTTAATAATAATAAGTTATTTAAGGACACTGGCCAGCCGGCGGTTGAGTCCCGATTGCACTGACATCTTCACACGCCGTCCACCGCTGGCTGTCGTATATGCAAAACAAACAGTCCTTTGATTGCACTGCACATTATGCACCCCGACCATGTGAATATATAAATACCCTGCCCCATGCCTCTGTCCCTGCCCCATGCCCCTGTCCCTGCTCCATGCCCCCGTCTCCATGCCCCTGTGGCCATGGCTGGTCGCGGCATGGCTAATGACTGCGGGTACCGAAAAGCGCCCAAATTAAACCATCATAATTTGAGTAATGATTGAAAACCCAGGGGATATTCCACGCATATATATATATATACTTACTCGTTGTTGCTTTTTTTTTTGGGAAGAGCTCCAGTCCCATCCCCCGAACCCCCCCTTGGAAATTGATTTGCATATGTAAATGTGCGTTGTCCTCGTCGTCGTCGTCGTCCTCGTCGTGCAGCGGCTTTTGAAGTTGATACCCGGGCCCGGACTTTTCCCTAAATGAATTCCGCAATTTGCATCGCCCAAGTGTTAAATAAGTCGTTTATTACATATTAAAAGACAGCCAATTTCCATTAAATTATGTCGACAGCATACACATATATGTTATGATGAGACAGCCGCCGCCAGGAGCCGCCTGGCTAACGAGATGATGATGGATCATCATGTGCCGCGAAAGCAAACACAATTTTGCATCGTTTAGGTAGCCCAATGACAGACCCTAGGCGGTGGATCTATCTATCATCGAAGTGCATTTAAGCCTTTTTGAGAGTGGGGGTATTAAATGGTAAGTAACTTGGCTTAATAACTGGGGATGGGAGATTGAGAAATTGTCTTAGCTCTTTGGGTTAATAATAGAGTTTTGTGTCACATATGTAACTTCCAGCTTAAGTATCTTTAATAAGGTAACAATAACCCTGTTTGGACTATCTCTTTTGGCAGATCACGCCCCCCTCTCTGCTGTGTGTGTGCATCTTGGCCAATACCCTTTCCTGACGTTGGCCCACCGATTGCGTTGACTCATTCGCTCATTCGCTCGATTCGATTGTGTTGTGCATTGCCCCATCGCCAAATGCATCGCCATGTTGCAGTGAAATCGCTGCAATAACTGCAATATATGTTTGCCAAGTTTGCCTGACGTTTTGTGGCGATGGCGATGGCGATCCACTTGAGTTGCAGTGGGGCGGGGGCTGGCTGACTCCCTCGAGACATCGCGGACACTGCGGTTGCTCAAGCGTTGCTGCTGGCCAGTCTGTAGTGTGTACTACCAACAAATACTTGGGGGGAAGTTGCAGTGTCGTCCTGCTAGCAATTAATCCTGGCTAAGCTAGGAACAGCCCACACACCCACATGACGGGGTCATAGTTTTCTAAGGGAAATGCTCCAGCGAAATAGTTGCGAATTTGGTATTAATCATTGGCCGTGATTCAGCTCGCATGTGTCAAACGCAAATGTCACTTTTGATGAATGATTATCGTAATTAAGCGGATAACGACATCGGGGACTTGGCTTTCCCAGGAACGGTGACACTGCGACATGTGCCTCAGTCTGCTCCATCTCCATCTCCGCCTCTAACTCCATCTCCGCCTCTAACTCCATCTCCTTCGCTGACTCCATCTTCAATCAAAGGTCACAGATTGCCGGCTAACTTCTTGGGCGAGTCCAACTTCCCCTTTCCGTCCTTCGTTCCGGAATTAATCTAGGTTGCTGCATACAAATGAGAGAGAGCCATGTCCAGACGGAATCCGTCAGCAGAGAGAGAGGGAGTCAGAAAAGCATCTGCAAATTAAATTGTAAATTCTCAATGCTCCTGGGACAAATTTCTATCTTTTTATGTGTGTTGTGTCTGCGGCAAACGGCAAAGGTAACGAATTATGGCAGCCACGGTTGGCCCAGGCTGTCCTCAGCAACCATTCAAGGTGATGGTGCTTAGGCACAGCAAAAAAAAGGGAGATTGCAAGGGAAAAATAACTTTAAAGGCAACTGTAATGGTAGCCTTCTCTTTACCATTTCTCTCTGTGTACAGGCATGCATTGTCTTGGCCAGGTCTGGCCCGGGGACTCACTCACTGACGGCATCTGGCGGAGTCGCATTCACACCCGGAGTCGTGGTCTTCGAGGCAGTCTCCAGCCTGAACTATACACAAATCCATAGACATCTGTATGCGTCTCGGGTGCATTAGTGGCACCGTGGCACGACCAAGGCGGATATTATGCTCAGGAGCTAGTGCCTGCTCCCCCGTAGAATTATGCTCAACATTTGGGCGATGTGGCGATGTGGCGACATGGAGATGTGGCAATAGGGGGCAGGGAAAACGGGCGCCAATGCCAGCCAGTAGAGTCCGTAAAGACACACACACCCAAGAAGAGGGGCCAAGAAGAGTGGTAAATGTTTATGGAATAGTCTTGACATTTGACAGTTTGTTTATTTTATTTCGTCACATTTTTGTGATGATTTGTAGGCGGTTTAGCGCCAATTACTCCGTCGAGCTTTTACAATGCAGACTGTAAACTGTGGGTCTTTAAAAAGAACATGGTTGGCGCCTAAACCGAATACCCCAATGAATCCCCAGCGAGTTGGCCAAGAGCTGTGTTACCTTTAAAGAGCCTTCCTAGGTTATTTAACCTGGTAATGGTACACTAAAGTAGAGTTTAGTTATTAATTAAAGAGCTAACAAAAGCCTAGAGACATAGTGACAAAATTTAAGCTAAAAATTCCACCTTTTCAGGGAAAGCTATTAACATTCATTTCATGGAAATTCATGGAATATTTTTTGGTGGCTTTCCTCCGCCTCTATATAGAGTATAGAGTATTTGGAAAAACACCAGAGCATTTTTCGAGAAAATCCCCATTTTTTTTTTTGGGGGGAAAAATGTAATGTAAACATAATTTGTATACACATACGGAATATATCGACAGGCGACGGGCGACGCACGACATACGGAATGGCCATGGACATGGGCAGGGATGGGCATGGGTCTGGGGCAATGAGAGCGGTATATACACAGCCCTTTGCCCAGAGATAGAGTAGGGAATCAGACCTGTGAGTATTCCTATTTATTCCAAAACTAAACCTTTATCGTATATATATATCTTTCACCCAAAATTGGTGCCCATTTAGTAGTTCCCCTTGAGCCCTAATTGGAGGCACACACACACAAGTTTATTAACCGTCCACATAAATGGCTGACACTCACTCGCTTAGAGACAAAACGCGTTGCGTCAATTGCCATCGTCTTGGCCGCCTGTCACGGCCTCTTAATGGGAATTCTGGCGGAGATTCGGCGGAGTTGCCATTTTGCTTAATCCACCTTAATGTGGATGTAACGGGCATGGGCGCACTTGATCGTGTCAATTTATCTGTCAAATGCGTAGTCGTTTAATTTCTGTGACAGAAACGCGATTAGTAACGTTCCATTGAGGCGACGGCGACGGCGGCACCGCTTCACCGGGAATACGAATAACAATAACAGTTGTGTCAGCCGGAGCATGGAGTTGAGGAGCGAGCAGCAGGGGACAGTGGGACAGAGCACTGTGGATGGGGGTGACATGGTCAAAATACCTCCACGAGATGCTTGTTCAAGGCTAATTCTGTCACCTGTCAGCGCTGTCTGAAGTCGTGCACTGAGCGAACGATGTTTATCGTGGGGGAGAAGTTCAGTGTGATGTATTAAGAAAAATATTATATCAAAATTATAGTTAAGTTTCATATATTGAAATTTAAAATATATAAAATATAGTATTTAGTACTTAAATATTGAAATACAAACAATATCTCATTTATTTGCTAAAATATCGATATTATCGATAACATCACATACATTTTATTGGATTTATTTGCTAAAATGTCGACATTATCGATAATATCACATACATTTTATTCGATTTATTTGCTAAAATATCGATATTATCGATAATATCACATACATTTTATTAAATTTTTGTGTCTTTATTTTACTGACTATATTTAAAACATCTTATACACCTAACTTTTCTATTATTTCTTTCTAAAATAATAATCGTTCAAGGTAAGCTTAGGCTCTTCTTAGTTGCAGGTCGATATATCAAGAAAAATATCGAGTTTTTTATATATCAAGCAAAATATCGATTTTTCGCGCATACATATATCGCTTCGTTGAAATATCGGCTTAAAACTCAATATGGTATCGATATGTTAATATTTTCTGTCATTCCTAGTTCCAACTCTACATAGAGATTAGCTGAAATTCTATATTCTGTTCATCCAGATGTGAATTTCTATTAATTTCAGAAATATTTAATATTATTTACAAAACTTCATAGTTTTTTTATAACGAATATCTTACTTAATTAATTAATTTAGTATGTAGAAGCAGAGGCGAATTTCTATTAATTTCAGAAACATTTAATATTATTTTACAAAACTTTATAGTTTTTTTATTCATTAATTAATGTTGTATGTTTAAACAGATGTGAATTTCTATTAATTTAGGAAACGTATTATTTTTGAAAGCTTACATTATTTTATATTTTATATTGTTGTTCATCTAAACCCCCTTTCTCCCTGTGTACACTGGCACTTGCACTCGACCAAAATGGCCCAGGTGCTTGGTATCCGGACGAGTGTTCGAGTGGCGATTCCGTAAATTGTCACCCGCTGGAAGACTTTGACAGAAACGTCCGAGCAATTGTCTCGATCCGTGAGTGGCAGTGTGGAATGTCGTCCAAGGAAAGGGGGACGGGGACGGGAGGAGGCAGTGCGGTTCATGAACGTAAGACACTTGTGAAATTTTCAGCATGTCTAATAATGGTGAACTCCAAAACAAAGAAGGAAATCTTTAAATAACGAAATCTATAAGCAGAAGTTTGTGTTTAATTAAATGTTTATTAATTGTAGAGCTTTATATGTTTTTTTTATTTAAATAAAAGAAATTATTATGCGAAATGTTTGAATGTCTTATGAAAAACCATATGACAAACGATACTTTTGCTAAATGGGTTGATATATACTTTGTTTTTATTAAAAAGTGTTTCAGAAAACGCAGTGGAAATTAAAATATAATAAAAGATGTATTTAAAAAATCGATAGAAAGGTTAACAATATTTTATTGCCTACTTTGAGAGAGCTTTTTAATTCATTTGAAATCCCTAAAAATTTCAACAAGGTTTTTGGGGTGCTACCAAATTTTATTACATGACATAGTGGCCTCTACTTTTAGGCCATCTTTAAGACCAAACCAAATTTAAATGCACGACTTGATCGAGCTATTTTTAGTGTTTTTTTTTTAAGTTTTTTTTTTGTGAATTGAAAAGCCATAAAAAAAGAGCGTCCACGATTCGCCCGCTTCCACTACTGGCTCCCGTTCCCGCTTTCACTTTAACGATCAATCGCGTTTATTTGGCAGCTGCTCACGGAATTTAAAATGGGCCAATAAAGCATTTTTGTGTGCGTAATATGCGGCTCCATCTCCGGCTCCATCTCCATCTCCATATCCATATCCAACTCCTACTCCTGCTCCGGTTCCAGTGTCCGTCTTCCGTCTTGGGCAATCTGTGGTCAGGCCGGGCATCCAATAAGATAAAAAGCCACCGGCCAAGTTGGAGGCGGGCTGTGAAGTGGTCCAGGCGGAGCAAGGAGCAAAAAGGAGGAGGACGTTGGACTCCGGACCAACTATGCAGAAACCGAGTGCTCTCCGTCCGAAGTTACGACACCCGTGGGAGCAGCCAATAATTTCAAATCGGACACACACTCGCCGCACACCCGCCCGCACACCCGCCCGCACACACATGCTCATAAACACTTAAGCACACGCACAGCTACCATACCACCCCCCCTACCCCTGCAAGGATCCCATGAATCAAATGGCACACATCCTCCTCGGACGGGACTCCGTTTCGGCATCATCCGGACGTAGGCTGAATGCAAGATTTCACCCAGTCACGTAACCAAGTGAGAGCGCTCCCTTTTTTCCCAAAGTCCAAGAGTCCTGGCAGTCCTGGCAGTTCCTGGCAGAACCCCGAGAGTTCTCGAAATGCATGCGAGCATGCGGATGATTTTTCAATTGAAATTGAAATCGGTTTATCAAAAGTTTTCATTTATAAGTACCATGCCCTCCGCCACATTTCATATTCCACGTTTCCATTTCAATGTATCGATTATCGGTGGTGGAAAGGACTCGTCCTCCTCCGCCTACTCCTCATCCTCCTCCTGCTCCTGCTCCTCCTCCTCCTTCTCTCTGGGATTCATACAGGAAACATGACCAAGTGTAGTTGGTATCCCCCAAAAAATTCCATTATTGGGCACAGATATATATAACTACACAAGTTATACATCTTTCAATCATTGTAGTATGGTTCTTAAGATATAAAATAATATTTATAAATTGTAAAATGAAATTCAGATATCTTTATAACTGAGAAAAACCCTTTAATTATACTCCAACTTAGAGACATCCTTCTAGGACTCATTGGACATCCCATTTAGTAAAAGCTACTATTTTCCCAAAGAGAACCAAGAGGTCACCATCCCGAGGAGGAGGATAGGATACACTTGAGCTGCTCCCAGCTTCAGTCTTCAGTCTGGAAAAACTGCTACTTGCCCAGAGCAAGTGAACTCGAGCGATGATGGTACTTTACCCCAGTATGTAGATGCCCCCGGATATATGTATGTATATATATATACGGACTGCCACATTTCAATGAGTAGAGTGAGGGAGTTAGAGGCGTCGGTGTGGTGTGGTGTGGTGTTCGTCTCCGGAGGTAACGAGTCATATCTTGGCCCGTTGCTTTGGGCCTCTTCTGCGGCGTCTGCGGCTGCTGCCTCCGTTTTGTCGTTACACCTTTTCTTTTGAAGCGAAATAAAATAAAATATTTCAAATGACCACGACTTGGCTATTTTCCGTTACATTATGGTAAAATATGGCCCTGGCGTACGCTCTCGAGTGTCTTGGGTTTCGGCTTTGAGCACAGAGAAAAAAAAAGTGTACTTACATTATGAAATTTCAATCAAAATTATGATTTCTACATTTGCAAAAATATTTATTTTGTTAGAAATTAAATGTACATTTACAACATAAGCAATTTGCAATAATGAAAAGTTGTCAGCTTAGGGATGGCAGAATATATATATACATATATTTGATATTGAATCGATATTTGCAACGAAAGCCAATGTATAAATCGATATTTTAACATTGAAACATATCAAACATTTAAATCGATATTTTTCGATATATTTAACTGTATCTGAGCTTAATTTAAGCTATCATTGTTGGAAGAAAATATTATTAATATGTATACTTATATTTATATATATTATAATAAATATTATATATTTAGTTTAAAGAATGTTTAAAGAATGTTTTAAAAATAAAACAAATAACTTAAAAAGTATTTCCGGATGTCTGTTCGATACTATCGCTAATATTTCTATTCCAACGTTAAATGCGATATTTTTCGATATTTAAAATACCGATAAATCTAACCTAACAATATTTTCTATAAGATAATGATCACCAGAATTAACTAGACTTTTCTTACTTTCACCCTTTTCTTCTGAATATAAATCTCCAAGCTCTGCTTGAATTTTTGCTCACAATTTTGGGTTTTTTTTCGCAGTGCATCCTGGGCTCGTGTCCAGCGCCGGAGCGGCCGAGCGGAGCGTTCGCCAGGCGAGGGAAAGCGTGAAGCGTATAAAGTCATAAGGGTTTATGCATGAATTGATTGCAGCAGGGAGCGGGGTGGCCGCCGCCGGACTGCCCACCCCCCTCTGCTCGCAGTGTAATAACGAAATAAGAATTATATGCTTTTGTGCTACAATTCGCTTTAATAATCTATGAAGTGGATGGTGGATGGTTGGGGGCCCAGAGAAGTTCGTTTGGAGCGCGCGTCCAGACCGCAGCCGGTCTTGGCTAGTTTCTGTGGCTTTTGCTGGACTTCTTGAATTCTGGCTTTCTGGCTTTCTGGCTTTCTGGCTCTCGGGCTTTCCTTTGTCTCGTGCCTGGACACACCCGAAGCAGGCAACCACTGGGTCCCAGTTGCATTGACATGTGAAATATTTGACATAATTAAATTTTGATACAAGTCCATAACTATTAGGCATTCCGCACGACGGACAACGGACAGCGGACCACGGACAGCGGACCACGGACAAGTTGGACAGATTTACTCAAGCGAAGGACGAAGGTCCTTGTCTTGAGACAACCCCGGAAATCTCTCTTGTCTCACGTACTTACGGGTCCAAGGGCACGACAGCGGCATTCCACTTGTCATTAACCTTGTTATTAAAACACTTTTGTTTATGACCATAACATCTGATGTCCAAGGGGGCGTTCCCGATGACGGTCGGCTAGGGGGACAAAAGTCCAGCAAATAACTTACGTGCCGCTCATTTGTCTCTTTGTCCGAGTCCGAGTTCGAGTCCGGGGACGTGGCTGTGGATGTGGATGTGCGAAGTGGATGTGGCCAGCACTTTTCCTCGACAATGCTTGACCGGCACGCAAAAGTCACACTGGGCAAAAAGGTGGGTTATCAGTCGAAAAGTAGCCTTCCAAAGGAGAAGTAAATAAAGAAAAAAGAAGTATGTTATTATACCCTTTGTAAAAGATATTTTAACTTTTGTGTAAGAAGATTAGATAGTTCTGTAGAAATCAGCATAACCTCTGCTTTTAAATATATAAACTTTAAACTTAGTATGTCTTTTTATGGGTTCGAAATAGATCAACTTAGTCTTATGGCTATCATAGGATAGATTGGCTCAAAATGCAAAACTATAAACACTTTGGCATTATTTTTGTTACTTTTATTTAAATATATTTAGTATATATAAATACACATACGTATACTTACATTAAAGTATAGTTGTAAGCCTACAAATTCACACAATATTATGGCTGAACACGAGTCAAGGCTTATAAGCCTACCATCACTTTTCATTTTCTTGAAGAAATATGTTTAATCTTTAATTTTAGATAGCATATTTCTGTGAACTACCTCTGTCAGCACTTACACAGTATGCACAGAAGGTAAACAACAAACTAGTAAGCTTAAATGATCATTTTATAAACAAAATTAAGCCACCACAATATGTTTAAATAACTATTATTTTAGTCAAAGCTATTGTGTGTATTTATTATTAATTATTTATATTTTTTACCAAAGAAAGTAGCAATTTTTTCTCATATCTAGACACTATGCTATTTCTTACTTACACAAATTAAATTTTAAAATAAAAACCAATTCCAAAAATGAAATTTTAAGCTAATTACAAAATCTTTAAATATCGAAATAAATAAAATAAAATAAATAACTAAATAATCCTATTTTCCCCGAGTGCACTTCATGAGCCCCTTGCCCTCGACGAGTGTTTACAAGACCCTGTGTGTGTGTGTGTGTGTGTGTGTGTGTGTAGGACATAGCCACACCTTACCCACTTGCTGGTGGCAGTGGGTCCAGTGTCCTGGACTCTTGGACAGGACGCGCCGGACGTGTGGCCGGCTTCCGTCACTCGGGGAGCTGGAGGCTCGGCGACCATTTGTTTTCCGGTGATCATCGCAATGTAAGCGAAATGAGTTCAATTTGTTAGCGCTGCCAACACACACACAACACACACACAACACACGTATTAAACACACTAATTTGCGGCATCGCTTCTGGACATATCAGCAATTTGTTTCCAGCAGCTGTCCCAGCTCGGGCCAGGACTTTCGTCCTGTTCAAAACTTGATCCGCAGGCCCGTTGGCCATATTTCTCCTGGCTCTCCTTGGTCACTCGTCGTCACCCGCCAGAGCAAATTGACAAAACCAATAAAACAAAACAATTTTGAGGCCCAGACTGGGGTTGGCGGGGTTTCGAGGTTATTAAATGGGCAAACACGACGTGCCAGCAGCAGCAGCGGCAGCAGCAGCTCGTCAGGAGAGTTCCAATTTGTGGCTGCAACCCATCCATCCTGGGTCTGCAACCCATTCCCCCTTGCTGCTCCAGATAAAGGGAATATTGTCTCCGACCGCCACAGACAATGACCAGGCCTGAAACCCGAAACGCTGCACGAATCCAAGTCCAGAAGCTAGATCGGGCCAGGTCACACGAATCGCAATGGCAGGCCAAGCCTTCAACGAAGCTGGCACTACCCTTTCCAGTTTTCAACATTTTCTGTTAATTTATTCTTGCTTTAAATAATTTGTAAATTTGTTTACTTGATTTCTTAACTATTTATTTAATTTCCCGTATAATTTCCTTGTTTTATTTAATTTAAATTCCATTTTAAATACCTTAAAAACCCCTCAAGCCACTCATTGGTTCCAGGCAACTCCTTGAAGTGGTCAGGGTACCTCCTGCTCCGATCTAATCTGCAACATGCAACAGTTGCAACAAACAGTGGCTGCCACAATGGTGGTCTCATTTGTTAGCGCCTTGTGCCTGGGCTTGTGGAGAGACCGATCCCTGGACCCAGAGCAGGTCCCGCGCCAGGTGTAATATGATGCCTCTGGCCAGGCAGTGACAAATCAGATAGCTAAGTGGGTCCTCACGAACCCTCACAAACGAGTATGACAATTCGCTGGGAAAAAAAAAGCATAAAAATAAAAGGAAGGGGACCTGGAAATCACTCCCCACCTTGGCTTCCCCTGCTCCTCCTCCCCTGCATCCTGGAATTATAATTTGTGTGTCCTCCTTCTGGTCCTTAATAATTCCGACAAACGAAATTGCGTAGAAACTCATTAACGAAGGGAAAAGGGCTCCGGCTCAGGATCAGACGACGGCTCAGCTCTGGCTCCAAATTGAATTCGTTGTTGTTTATGCAAGGAGTGCTTGGAAATTATTTATGAACCCGATGGGAAAAGGCGGGAATGTGTCGCAATGCCAAATGCCAGGGTGCCCCTGGCTCAGCGCCTTCACCCCCCACTCCCCAGGCTTTTTCCAGCTTTCCCAGCTTTCCGGACTTAGTCCCCGGGCCCGTGTTCGTGTCCGGGTTCCGGGTTTCTGGGTTTCCGGGGGGAATACAAGTGGGAATACCCCCCATGCACGGCTGCAATAAACGAAAGTGTTTTCCGATATGAGGAGCGCTTTAGCTTCAGCCTATAATGTGGTAATCGCTCGCGTAAAAGGCGACAAATCATTTAAGGCCTGGTCCCAGTCCCAGTCCCAACCCTTTGCCCTCATCCAACTGGGCAGCTTCAGCCTTGCACAAGGGTGACAACATCCCGAAGAGGAGGCGGAGGAGGAGGAGGATGGAGAGTACTCCATCCCCCGGCATCTGACAAATGTATGCACACGACGACGACGACGAGGCCAACCCTTTGAGCCAGCCCCGCAGGCTGCTTGGAGAAATGCTAATGCCAATGCCAAGTGCCTGGATGTAGCGAGTCCTTTGAAATTGGGCATTATCGCTGGTGGCATCAACATCGATTGCGGCACAGAGAGAAATTAAGCACAGCAAGTGTAGGTTAATCAGGGTATTCAAAGGGAAAATATCCAAGAATACTAATAGTTTATTTTATTTATTAAAATATATTTTTGTGTTAATATTTTTCAGCATTAAGGATACTAATAAACTTAGCTATCAATAGGAATTCAACATCTGCATAGTATTTGGGAGTCCCAAAATTCAGACTTGGGAATTTTTAGGGCACTCTTCGCATTAACTTTGTCAAAAGGCAAGCAACTGTACCTTTACTACAACTGTACTTTTAGCTAAATAGAAATCTATCCAAAAAGATACCCCTCAAAGCCAGCAGAAAAATATTATTTAAATATATACAAAAAATATAATAAATACTAATAAGCCTTGTACCACTTTTCCCTCAGTGTACCCGACTGCTGGCCAAACTGGAACACCCCATTTTGGCGATTTGTGCTCAGGGCCAATTCGAATGGGCCATGAATCTTTTCCGCCCGGTGGCCGTGCCAAAACATAAAAGTGGAATTTGTTTTTTATGACATCTTTATTCGGGGCTAAATAAATACAAAGTATCGCAGGGATACGGGGGGATACTGACCCTCAACCCTTTCGTTAGCTGGAGTTCTTCCCCGCTCCCAACCGCTTTGATTAGCAAGGCAGCTCATAATAAATAGACCATTATGTAGTTATCGTAATTGCGGGCTAGTGTGTAGTAGCATCCAATCCATTACCACAATATAATATATGTATTTGTGTGTGTTTGTGTGTGCCCTACAAACTGGAGCGTTCACACCAGACGTAAATCATTCGCAATGGGTCTCCCTTAAGAATTCAACTCTGAGCTTATTAAAGGTATTGATTCCTAATTGGCTGCGGGTGGGAAAGCAAGGAAATCAAAGGATATATCCTTTAACAGAAGATATATGTACTAGGATTTGTGGAAATATTATAATATAAGTAAATAAATATATATAAATAAATAAATATATATAAATAAATAAATATATAAATATATGTATATATTTGTATAAGTATATGTACTTAAATACTTAGATTATTTTCTAAAACTGTACCCTATAGGATGCCTATTACTTTTTACCTTAGATGGGCATACACTGGCTCTGGTGGCTGGTTCCGTTATGTTTTCTTTTACAAAAACAATGCCTCTAAGTATTATGCGTCAAAGAGGCGGATTCCCGAGTATACAAAAACAAAATGGGTGGGAGAAGCGACGCCCATTAAGGTTAGTTCCCAGCACATTCCATTATTCTTTCTAATGACAAAGGCTCTTTCTATTATATCTCTTAGCCAACTCTGTTTTACATAAATAGGAAGATAATTTCTATCTTAGTTGCTATTTTATATATTTGAAATTTAAGAAAACTCTAGCCACAAGATAAATAATTCCTAATAAATACATAAAAGTGATTATAAGCCTTAGGTTGACTACCCATTCCTAATTTATTTATTTATTCTAGATTATTTTACATGCAAACACTTTGAGTCCTTAGCTGTACTTTCCCTAAAAAAACCAAAAAATTCGTTGAGAAATTTTTCAATTAATAGATGAAACCAGCAAAATCATCCATGTCGGGCTGTCGCAGCTATTCTGGTGCTTTTTTGTTTACCATTTTTTCCCACCCACAGATGTTTGCCTACTCAGGGTGACCGGGGAACATCTGTCACCTTTTCCGCCTGCTGCCCGTCCTTCCCGTCTTCCCCTGAATCTCCTCCTGATCTTGGATATGGCCGAAAAGCGCCTAAAAATAACACCGAAGAGCGACAGCCGACCGCCTCTATGGATTGTGGCCGTCATCCAAAATACAGATGTCCATGGATGGGTCCCTCTCTCTTTCACTTGCTCTCTCTCTGGCAGGGTTTATGAGTTTCCGATTAATCAGCCGGCAGAGAGCCAGGCGATGACATATCTCTGACAGGATGAGGGATGCCGGAGAGAGCTCTGAACAATTTAATTTATGGTAATTTGCATGTTCAACGCAAAGGTCGTGAAATAAATGGCGACAACAAATCAGGAACAGGCGCAAGGCGTCGCACCCTGGTAATTGCCGTTGGCCCTGATCCTGGTACATGCCACGCCCGCGTATATGTCGTCGAGGAGGTGGCCCAGATACCAGATCCCTGGTCCCTGGTCCCTGGTCCCTGGTCCCTGGTCCCTGGTCTCTGGTCCCATGTGAGCAGTGAAGTTTTTTAATCAAGCCGCCTGTCAAGTGTTTGCAAAACAAATACCGCGCTTATCCATCAATCAAAACACGCAATATGGCAGCGTGACTTTCCACAACTAAGCAAAACACTCCTCCGGCCGAGCAGCAAGTGGTTCTGGCACTTGCCCACTCCCACCTCGACGACTCCCAGTCCCAGTGCCACTCCACACCCCCTGCTTCTCCTCCGCTGCTGTAGCCAAGCCACATGGAACGGAGCGGAACAATAAAGCGACACTGTCAAACATATTTGCATACACGACACCCAGGCCGCACCAGCTCCGTGTCATGGAGCAGGGAGTACCAGGCAACCACCAGAGCCACTCCGCCACTCCTCATGCTTCTCCCTCCGGATTCCGTCGCACACACAGTCCACACAGTCCGGAGACTCTCACGCAGATTTGCCCTGCGATGCCACACACAGCATAAGGAAGGTGGCAATGCGGAGCAGGAGGCGGGACATCCCTGGCATTGGGATTGGCAACTGATTGAATAATTTAATTTAATTCTCATAAATTTATGATGCCCGCCTGATTGAGTTCTCCAGGTGCCACACACACACAGCGTGCACACAGGTGGGTCGGCGGCAATTATGGCTCTATCCACATGCGAGTATTACATTTATTATCCGCACTATATACCCGGGGTCAGTGGGAGCACCAACCAAGGACTGTCGGAGCTTAAGAAGACAGCTCTATGAACCTGGGCCATTCAGGTATTTAACCTAAGGTGTCTTTAAAACAAATACTTAAGTAGATTGTAGCTTAATGGTTGCTAAGTCAAGGCAGGAGAAGACTTAAGGAACTAAGTATTTGGTTGTATTTCTCAGTTACTTAATTAACGATTTAAGATTAAAGATGGCTTAGCAAGGGTAACTGGAAGCCTTTAAGAGGAAGATAGTTGAGGCAAAGACTTTTTAATATCAAAATGCCGCACGCCATACGATATTTTGTGCTGGCTCTAGAGCTGGCTCCAGGCTCTCTTAAAAAGTTTGCTTCAAAAGCCAGGAAGTGCGCTCTAGAGCCAGCCGCTCACTTGTACGTATACAATTATATGTGTGCATACGTATTCTCCTGCATACTACACCTGAACGCCCATTTACTCACACATGCAAGCACATTCTCTATTTAGATTTTTACGCTCTCAACTTTGTGAGAGCGAAGAGAGCACTTTTTTTATTGCTAGCAGAAAAACTCCTTGCATATGGCAATTTAAATGTAAGATCATTACTTAATTTGTTATTTAAAAGTCTTTGGCTAAGGGAATAAGGGCTTCGAGGGATTATAGTTTTAATTTTTAAAACCATAAATAAACATTCAGGCAATATAAGTAATATAAATTAAAATAAATAAACGAATATTCATTTTCATTAGTCACGAAAGCTCTCCAGTAAATTCCCTGCCTATTAGACTTCAAAATTAGCATATTTTTATACTATTTAGCATGTCTCTGACTTCAGACTTGGGAATTTCAAGAGCTCGCTTCGCAGCAAAAACTTAGGTTACGTTTCATTTAAATTTTTAATTCCATTTTTTTGGTAATCAAGATACATTCGAACTAATACTATCACATATAACTCATAAATTCTTTAACAGGATGCCAGGCACCATCCACAGCCTGCAGATTCAATAATTTTCGTTGGTAAATCAGGGATCAGAATCAGAATCTCTAGCCCAGATTGTGGTTCTGTCCCAGGACTTCCCTTTCGAAGGCCAGCCTGGCCTCATGGAGACAGGCGCTGCACAGCCGCCGGTACATGAGGCGATCGGGAGTGGGTTCCGCCGGACGAATGGCGTATCTTCGGTGGCGTCTCCCCGGGCTCTGGACCTCGCACTCGAGCACCCAGTTTCCAGGATTCTCCGGCCCATAGCCGAGCAACAGCAAGTCCACGGTCTTGATCCAATTCTCCGCTGCCGCCGACATGCCTCCCACAAAGAAGGCGAACGACAGGACCAGCAGGAAGGCTTCGTAGGCTCCGCCATCCGCCAGCCACTTGGCCAGGCCGGGGGCATAGTGATAGATGACATAGTCACGCTGTCCCCAAAGCTGGAACATGTCCTGATAGATGCCCAGGAAGGGATGCCAGACCATGCGGGCATTGAACTCCACGATGCCGATGAGGAGCGGCACCTCGGCGAAGAGCAGCAGCAGCTGGACAGGATGCCGGCAGCGACGCACCCAGTGGCAGCGAAAGGGCAGCATGAAGCCCAGGAGGCCGCAGACGAAGAACATCTCGGCCAGGCGCTGGTTGCACCCAGCCGGCGGAGGCAGAGCCACCAGGGGCGAAGGCATCGGTGCCACCACCAGGTTTGAAGGCGGCAGCTCGTCCAGCAGTCGCAGGTGATTCCAGCCCACAATCATGCCCACCACCAGGATTAACCAATTCTCGTACAGCTCGCGGAGCATCTCCTGCTGGCAGAGCAGCTTGCGGAAGACGGGCATGGTGCTCTGCTTTTGGAGGGAACTGTAAAGGGAAAGAAAATCACTACAAACGGAAAATATGGAAAAATTTGTGGATAATTTTTTGAGGACTGTCCGAGTAGTGGCTGGTAGGAAAGTGAAAATGATTGTGAGCCCAAAAGCTGGACCCCAGGAACTGATGCGATTAGAGGGGCCTACTTCGATCGCTGAGGAGCGGAGCTTTCTCCCTAGGATATTATAAGGAACAACCATCCCTCGCCACACAAATTGATCCAATGGCATTTGCATTTGCTAACAGGCAACTCCTTCGCAGCGGGATACATTACACGCGCCCAGGGGGGGTTGGGACTGGGACTGGGACATGGAAATCGAGCTGGAAACTTGAAGGATGAGCTGCAAGGGTTGGGTCGGAGGAGGAGAGCGGAGGGCGGAGGACATGGCCATGTTGATACTTGTCGGTTGTGTGTTGTGTTGGAAATTGATTCTTAAATGCTGTGAAGAATGATGCGAGATTGACTCTCCTTCCTGGCACCCCTACTAACCCAGGGGGGAGGCAGGGGAAGATGAACGGATGCTGCCGGAAAGCAATACGCCCGGGGATGGATGGATGGCTGGATGGCTGGATGGTTGGATGGATGGTTGGGTAGTCGGGTGTGGATGTCAGTGGGGTGTGGTGGCTGCGAAGGCCATTAAGCGGCAGTAGGAAAAAAAAAAATGTAAATGCCAATGTAAGGATATGTGTGTGTGTGGATGGAAAAGGATTCATTCAGATGCGGATGCGGATACATATTGGCGCAAGGAAAACAATGTGAAAAAGTGGCCACAACACAACAGTGACCAATGGTCAACCACAGGGGGGAGGGGAGTGGGATCCGGAATATATACCAAGCAGATACAGATACAGATACAGATACATATATCCGTACAGATGTCGAGAGTCTTAAATGGCATTAACTCATTTAATGATGTTCAAATTGAGGCTGGGTGGTCGGTGGCGCCTCCCAGACCACCCTTGCCTCCTCCGCCTCCTCCTCCTCCTCCTCCTCCTCCTGCCTCCCCCTCCTCCTCCCACCTCCTGGCTCTCACGGCACTTTGTCACACCAGGCGGGCACCCAGCACCACCCCCAGCACAGAACTGGGAGTCCCCGCATCACTTTAAATTGCTGCTGTCACGGCGACATGCAGATGGGGTGTGAGTGGTGATGCCAGGAGGAGGGAGGAGGGAGGTGGAAGGTGGAGGGTGGGGGGAGCTGGTTGTGGTGCTGGCCTGGCAAACTATTTGTCATGTCTGTCACACCACCGTACATCTTTGTCAACACTATTTAGAAGTTTAATAAATTTTCACTTTGTTGGCGGAGAAACGAAGGCTGCTTGTCAACGATTTAATATCCACGTCAAGCGGAGACGGAGGCGGAGGTGGAGGCGGAGGAGGATGTGGGGGGGCGTGGTGCCATCAATTAAGAGGCCTCATGTGGGGTATGTCGAGTCAGGTGGATACCCTATCTAACTACATAACACACAGGCCAGGAAGGCATAACGAGGGGAAAAGTCTGATTATGATATATCCCTCTCAATGTCATAATGAAAATATCAGAAAGGTTGCTAAATTGAAATTGGTATGATCGAAAAATATCGGATTCAACTTAAAATATCAATATTATTGACAATATTTATATACCTATATATTTATATATATATGTTTACTATATTTAAAGCATATTTATAACTCCTTTTTTTATTAAATTCTTTATTTTTTTCCACTCAATATAAGTTCAAACTTAGCTCGAGCTCCTTTTGGCCACAGTTCGCTAAATAAAAGAAAATATATATAGTTTTATCGTGCATATATAGCAACGCTTTAAAATCGATTTATATACGGGCCTTTGATGTATCTTTAGATACTATATCGATATATACATACATATGTAGTAAATATTTTCGCTCTCTAATATTTATCTTTCACTGAAAATAAGCATTAAAGAAACAATAAATTAATTCAATTCAATTCAATTCATTTATTATTATCCTAACGCTACAAGTACAGACTTATATTGAAGCAGTGGGATTTATTCTTAAAAAAGAAAAGTCAAAACCTTTTAATTACATACATTTCTTATAATATTTATTATTTTTATAGTTATATTTAATAATATTTATAATTATACTTTTTTTTTGTCTTACAACACTTGAGTCATTACCAAAAAATAAAACTACTCTTAAAATTTCCAAGTTTTTAACTCAATAACTTTATCATTTTATACATAATTATTATTTTTCAACGTTCTACAAATTATAAAGCCAAAATCTAGCACCGTAATCAGTTACAGATATGCACATGTTATATTGTTATATTGTTATTATAAATATTTATATATATATAATGTTAATATAATATAATAATTTAATATGATATATTATTTTTCAAGTTATAAAGCCAAGACCTAGCATAGTGACATGTTCCAGAAATTAACTTATTTCTCAAGTATCTTCTAGTTAAGAGTTAAGAGAATAAGAACTTGCATCCTAACATATTACAGAAATGAACACATTATATTATATATGTGTAGATATGTACATAAATACATATAATGTATAATGTATAATAATATAAATAATTATTCATATTTATTATTTTCAAACTATCAAGGCCAAGCGCTGGCATCGTGACATGTAAAATATTTAGGTTCCTAAAATGAAATTAAATTCAGATTGCTTTGAATAAGTTTGTGTGGATATTTTGCAATCCTATAGTTTGATCAACAAACTGCATATTTGTATGTTTGATCAAGAATCTATATATATATATACATATATAAGTATGTATTGTATGTAAATATTGACTTTGCACTGAAATAAGAGATCATAAACCGACCGCAATACAAAGAATTTGCGCTCTCCGAAATGCGATTATCGGGACCACCACCACCGTCTGTGTGGAACACACGCTTCGGGGTCCAGTGATAAATCCAAAAATACATCCGTTCGTGACTGAGTGAGTGTGGAAAGCGGATCGGGCATTGGGGGATTGGGTGATCGGTGATCGGGGGCTACTACACACCCATGTGTCCAAAGAGTCACGCTCTGGAGTAGCCAACGGATTTGGTAGCCCGCATCTTGCCGGACCACCAGAGGGGATTCCTATTCCCGTGCCCTTTGGCTGCGGCGGCGGCAGAGGGATCTCGATGGAGCAGCCGAGTCACAGGTCATAAAATCGGAAACCGCACACAGTTTTGGATTGACCAGTTTTTATATATTTATTCAGGCTGCGCCAAGACCCGCAAGAACTCCGCAATTGGTGGTCCCCGATACCAGAAATACTTCCTTCCAGAGTTCCCTGGTCCCAGCAAGTACATCATCGGGCACGAGGCACGGACCACGGGGCACGGGACACATGTGTGTGTCTTTGGAGCACTATATGGCAGAGAGGGAGCCCGATCCGTCGGGGACGGAGACTGCGACTGCGACTAATGGAAAAATTCATATTAAATCGATTATATTGACAAGGAGGGGAGAATGTGGGTGTGCTGCTTCTTTTTTTTTCTCATTTTTTGGGGGAAGAGCCAAGGCAAGCCATTACCGAGCCAGGCGGCAAATCATAAATTTATAAGTTATTAACACAAACAAATTGAAATTCTCTGTCACTTGGCGGTGATTCATGGCCCGAATGGCATGGTCTCCGCGGCGGCGGAGACGTTGGCGGAGGTGGCGACACTTTGGTAAAAGCCGTCTGTCACCCAGAAATCGCTGAAAAGCATTTGACAACTAATTTCTTGAGGTGGCGACGACGACGGCGACACCTTGCAGTGATGACACGACCCTGCCCCTGCCCACGCCTCCCCGCCTCCAACTACCACAACCCCTCCTACCCCCTCCATCTGTGTTTCCCCCCTTTTTAGGGGGGAATAGTGCCATGCCCATGCCGACATCGCCTCGCACTCGCACTAACTAAACTAACACCGCAATCTAATTGTTGTTGGCAGCATCCGCGGTTCTTTAATTGAAGACATCAACACTAGCTAAAAATACGTCCGCAGTGTGTGTGCTCATGTACACTCACACTCACACTCACACTCATACCCACACTCACACTCACACTCGTACTTGTACTCGATGCCGCGGGTAATCGAAGATTGGGTGGGGTGCTGGCTAAGATGGGGAGTTGTGCTCCACCCGCCGACATGGTGCACACACTGAGAACTTAGTTCTGGGATGCTTTATAAGAGATCTCAGGTGATAATCCACTGAAGTTTCCCTAGATTAAATTTTTAATCTCACTGTGAGAGTCCCTCAAAGCTAAACTCCAGTTAAAGTAGTCGTTAAAACCAATTGGTTTACTATTCTCCTCCAAAAGAGTATCTAGATTACTACTACACTTAACTGAAACCCACATATCTATACCCACTATTTTTACTAAATTTTTCTAACCTTAACCTGCTTTTAATAAAATAATAATAAAAGTTAAACTCCAGTTAAAGTAGTCGTAAACATTCTCACCCATTGAAAGGTCCAGCACACTTTACCTGAACGCCACATAAATTTACTCCTGAATACTTTTGTACACCTTAACCTACTCATAGAGCAAAAAAAAACCTAAATAAAAGAAAAACAAATTATAATTTAACCAATCGAAAAAGCCTCTAACAGAGTGATGTTAAGCAAGCCAAGAACTCCGCTCAAAACAGCTGCAATATCTTAGTATCTTTTTCAGTTAGTTTTCTAAAATCAGCTGTTATTTTGTCGAGCCGAAAAAGATATGACAGGAAGTCCAGGTCACTGTTAAGTTTAGCCCCAAATTTTCTTAACAGAGACTTTAACTGTGAGGTTAAACACAAACCCTAAAGATCGAAAGCTTAAACTAATTTTAATGAAAAGATTTAAAAGCACAAAACGTAGCAGAAAAACATCCCAAATTCTAAACAAAAAGGACTCCAAATTTTTATGAAAATCCTGCACCAAGTGCATGCATTTTTTCTCGCTGTGTAGGCCCCAAGAGCGCTGTCGCAGGAAAATGTGAGTCGAAGGAAATGTATGCCAACGGTGGCATGCGGCGGACTTGGTGGCGTGCGGAGGTGGAGGATCCGGGACTCTCCAGACTCCGGACTCCGGCGTACCCCATCACCCATCCCCCACCACACCCCCTCCGCCCCCACCATGCCGTGTCGTGCTGCGGTGCAGCAGGCAATGCAATAAACTGATATTTGATGTGGGTCGGTCGGGTCCAGATGCTTCACGTTCCGTGCGATTAACTGCACCGGCTTTTCGAGCTCACTTTCCCAATACCCTGCCACAGAGAGGGAGTATGCCTCCCTGGGGTGAGCTCTATTAAAGCTATTCGTCATTTAAGCTCATTTAATATAGATATTTATATTTAGGAGCCCTAGGTTTATGCTTTGGCATTAGTATCTTTCAAATACTAACCAAACTACAGCTTGATTTATCCTTGAAATAGTTTTAAATACATTAATTATTTAAATTAATTGAATATATTTTTTTCTACGTGTTCCCTGGTAGCTGAAAATGTTGCATATCTGCCCCAACAACACAACACATCACAACACAACACACACACAGCCAACAGCAAATGTGACGCACGGAGACAGATATTTGTTTTCGTTGCTTGTGTCATGTTTACATCCCGGGCGACAAAAGTTTACATTTGCTGCCATCTAAAAATTAAAAAGGTGACAAATCATAACAACAGCCGATGGGCAAACGTGCCACAAGTCCCCTCTGCCCCCTCTCCCACCCCCCTTTGCCACAAGTTCCCTGAGGCGAGGCATGGAAATGCCGGGGCAATGACTCCCAGTTGACTTGGTAGCCGATGATTTCCAAGCTAAACAACAGAATTTCCGGTATTCAGTCACCGATTCCCGATATATACATATATATTAGATTACGCAAGTTGCCTTTAATTTTAGGATCGATAAGGTAGATTGGGATGGGATTAGGGATGGAATAGGATGGAAAAGATTTCCATTAAAATATTGTTTTTATAAGAAATTCCATCAATTAGCAGGAATTTCTTTCTTTAGGACTGCAAATATGGATATATAGATGCTGTATTAATATTCAACGTTAAATCCGATATATAAATCGTTATTTTAAGGTCACAAAATATGCACAATTAATCGATACTCTGTTTTATATATCGAACTGTGCAAAAAAAATAATCTGAGCTTGGTTTAAACCCTTATTGTTGAAAAGAAATATAAAGAACTTATACAATATGTGGTTTTAAATATATTTTCTTTATATTTGCTAAGAAAAAGACAAATAAATTATAGTATTTATCGAATGATTGTTTAAAATGATCGATTTATTACCATTAAATGCGATATTTTTCGATATCTCTAATTTAAATAGATCAAAGTTTGCGATATTTTCAGTAAGATATTAAGCGCATTAGCTTTGTTGATACAACTTACATCATATAACCCCTCAATACACAACCCTAGTACGCTTAAATATAGAAGAATCCTTAGCTTAAAGTACGATAAATATATAAGTATCTCAAGATCTATCTATGTTAGTTTCCCTGCCCTTCTGTGACACAACTCCCCTTCCATCTAAGCCTTCAAAAGGCCAAGACAGTGCGGCGGCAGGCCATGGATTGTGGCATTAGGAGGGATCCAGTGGGATAAAGCGTATAAAGCCCTGTGCCCAGCCCAGGATAATCGGTGCATAATAAATGGCATCACTGTCCCCGCCAAGAGATCATTATCACCGCGAAACTACCACTAAACGTCACTTCTTTTAAGATCAAAGTGTTGTTTGCGCGATTCAAGTATGCGCGCACGCATCTTCAATTAAAGGCACATGCTGATACCCCGCCACTGGATGTGGATCCGAGATGGGATCCGAGATGGAGCTGGAGCTGGAGCTGGAGATGAATCTGCGGCTGCGCTTTGCTGCATTGCATTTCCAGTTTGACATCCCGCAAAATAAGAGAGGGAGAGGGGGTCTCTCGGCCACCGGGACCACCATGGCATCGATGGCATCGATTCTGCGCCACAGATCCGCTCCAAACTCCACTGACGACAAATTAATTTGGCCAGAAAAATAAAAACAATGGCCCAAAGGGGCCAGCCGCCTTTTCGAGTACCCGAATCTGTATCTGTGTATCTGAATCCGAACGCGTAAGCGAACGTTGCTGTATGTGTTATCTTAATATTGTCATTGTCACAAATTTGCAAAAAGTTACGCTAATGGATTACACGATTTTCGCATTATCGCTTTGTTACCGCGCCGATCGCAATCGCATGCGATCAGCTCCAGCTCCAGCTCAAGATCCCAGCTCCTTTGCCAGCTCCAGCCCAGCTCCATCTCCATCTACTGCTGCTCTTGAGATCTCCAGAAAGAGAGAGCCCCGCGGTAGTAGCATTGGCATTGTATGTAAAACTACTGCCCAGGACCACAGTCACTCCTCCTCCTCCCGCGTATACGTGCCGCTGGCGAGATTAAGGGGGCAACCCAAGCCCAGTCCCCAGTCCCAGTCCGAGTCCCCAGTTCCCAGTCCCCCGCAGAACGGGGCATTACAAGCAGGAAACGCTGCCGACGCTGTTCGGCTTTCAAAGTGGCCACGAGCATTATGCCAGACACTTTGTCTTTGACAGCACCAGCACCAGGCCAGGCCAGCACCAGCACCAGGCCAGGCCAGGGAAGGTCCACATCCACATCCACATCCACAGCCAGTTACCAGTTTGCAGCCTGGCCTCCTCCGCTCTTATCAGCGGCAAACTCAGCACGTTCCATTGTCGCTCCGCGACAATCTAATCTGCGAACTGAAGCCGCTGCAATCCCGGCCAGGCTTGATCTGTCTTTGTCGGTTCGCCTGGGAGGCAACACGATCGTAAACTAGCGATGCCCTCGAGCCAAAGGCTTCATGTGTCATACGGTCGCCACTCGATGCTCGATGCGGGATGCTGGATGCGAGTGCTCCGCCTAATGGTCTAGGATTTGCGGCAGCCTTGCTGGTGATCGAGATTTGCGGCAATAGTTTGGTTACTGTTCAGTTACTCTTGGAATTATTTTGGTTACTATTATCAGAGCTTACCAGAATGGTTCTTATTGCACTAGAAGATCGCAAAAGGCAGGATAACCGTGATCTCTCTGGAGAACGAAATCAAAGAAACGTCTCAAAGAAACTCTCTCTCTCTCGGTTAAAGTGAGGGAATAAACTTTGGTCTCTTTGGTCCCTCCTAATGCCACAATCCACGGCCTGCCGCCGCACTGTCTTGGCCTTTGAAGGCTTAGATGGGAGAGGAGCAGTGCCACAGAGTGGCAGGGAAACTAACATAGATAGATCTTGAGGTACTTATATATATATCGTACTTTAAGCTAACGATTCTTCTACATTTAAGCAAACTAGGGTTGTGTATTGAGAGGTTGTATAATGTAAGATATATCAACAAAGCTAATGCGCTCAATATCTTACTGAAAATATCGCAAACTTTGGTATATCTTTATTAGAAATATCGAAAAATATCGCATTTATTGGTAATAAATCGATAATATCAAACAAATATACGAAAATTGTTATAATTTATTTGTATTTTTCTTAGAAAATATAAAGAAAATATCTGTAAAGCCAAATGGTGTATTAGTTCTTTATATTTCTTATCATTAATAAGGGTTTAAACCAAGCGCAGATTATTTTTTTTGACACAGTTCGATATATAAAACAGAGTATTGATTAATTGTGCATATTTTGTAACGTTAAAATACAGATGTATAGATGTGTATGTCTCTTTTTGCTCTCTCCATCTCTTGTGTAAGCTAGGCTAAAGCCAACAGCAACAACAATACTGAATAGCGAAAGCAAGCGTTCAGCAGCTAAGCACTCTGAGAGAACTTTGCGCTTTTTCTCTCTCCGATACAGTTATGCGTAATCACAACAGAAGCAAAACAACCGATGCAACTGCGGAGAGAGTCACTCAAGCTTATTGCAAAAAAAGACGAAAGAACAAAGAGCTTTGATTATTATTTAGATGAAATTAAAGAACTCCCTAAAACTATAACTTAATGGAAACTCTTCCTCGCTTTTCAATGTAAAGATACTCTCAAAGGTAAACATAAATATATATATGTGAGGTTTTCTTTGGGAAATTCCTTGCCTATATAATTTGTTTGCTTCAGGCACTAGACCTTGGAAAATTCAGTTAATTCTATAACTAGCCAGAGATCTTAAAACCAAGACTCTATATCAGTGTTGCCCACACGAACACATTGAAATGTGAGTCTTGCACTTGTGTGAGTAAGACAATGCTGTGCCGCGGGCCCGTGCCGAAGTCACAAGCANATTTACGCTATCGGTGTGAGCAGAGGCCGGGCAGAGAAACTGCCTGACTCGCGAGTCGGGGCCGTGGGCCACACTGCTCTATATACATTATGGTGAAGACAAACCTCCACATATATTTAATCGGATATTTGCTGAATTTTTCCTATCATACTTATGGCAAAGTTGGTCTTTGTTAGTTTCCCAAAAAAATGTGGCCGCAAGGTTTGCCGGCCACAAATTAAATCAAATTAAATTCTGAGTGCCAAAAGTGCTGGCTCACATTTATGCGAATGCAAAGTTGTAACATTTTCTGGTTGCTGGTAATGGGATGCTGCCATATGGACTGGGCTGTCGAATATGGCCATTTTATGCTAATGAAGCCACGAAGGGGTTGCCAAATCCCTGTCCCGAGGTGCTTACTCCTTTGACTTTCTCCGGCTAATCGGTTAAAAGCCAATTGAAAGGCACTGACATGAATCAATTGCCGGGGCAGGGAGGGGGAAAACTGTTTAGGATGATTAAATTTGTGATAGAAATGATTTCCCAGCCACGTCTACACCACTCTCTCTCTCTCTGCCCTTTGTACGGGGCCTCCACTTTAATGTTGAAATAAAATACAACAAAAAACATACAAAAAATAGAGGGAAAAAAAAAGGGAAAACATTCGCAGTCGCAGTCGCTTTTGCATTCGCATAAAAAGCAAATACAAAATACGGGGCGAAAACAGCAGTAATCAAGTGTAAGCATACAAGGGACTGGCCCGTGCCCCGGACCCGGAATGCCACGGCATACACAGGAATCCCAGAGTCCCAGGATGCGGATGGGGTGATGGGTGATGGGTAATGGGGTGGTTAACGCCACACATATAGGCATAGGTTGCCCCTTCTCCCCCCAGTTGTACATTTGTTTCTTTTTTGTGGTCAAATACTTTTGCATGTAAATGTTAATTCATTGATTTTTATAATGCGAATCCCGTTCCCCCTTGCTCAGTCCCTTCAGTCCTTCAGTCCACGCCAGCCGAGGGGATCAGCTCAGCTCGCAGGGTTCAGGGTTCAGGACAGGGGCGCCCGGTGGCTGTGCAAACATTCGGAACAAGCAAACAACAAATAGCAAATAGCAAGGAGGCAGGGGCGGTGGTCCAGGACTCTCCTCCCGGCAAGGACAAGGAGCATTTTGGCTTTGATGTTCCTCCTTACTTACTTACATTTCATCACCGAAGTCGCCGCGCCGACGTCGTTGTCAATAAAAGCAAGTTAATGGGTAAACACACGGCTCTCCAGGACCCAGGACGAGGACTAGGGGGAGAAGGGCAGGAGGGTGAAGAGGGGGGAGGGGGGACTCTGGTCCGGGAAAACTAAAAAACCCAACTTCTGCCAAGAGAAACATTGTTGATGCGGTCGACAGTCAAATATTTGTGGCTTAAGCATTTTCCTTTGTAGCGTCAGCTAATTTTCCTAAGCGGATGCCCAGGATGCCCGCCCCCTAACCCCCAGGACTCAACTCCATCATTTGGCCATTCCCCCCACACGCGGTAAGAAGTCGGTGTTTTAGAGATTTCACAAGGACTCCTTACTCCCAGCTACAATTGCCAGTATATTTGAGGGTTTTTGGGGGAACTCCTGGATGAGGCAAAAATGTGATTGATTCGATTTATTTTCGGTAATTTATTTATTCCAAGATACCAAGAAATATTTTAACATGCCTCTTTTAATTTAATTACATCTAACTCACATTATTTTAAATATTACTTGGGTTATTAAATAGGGAATTCTATACAAAAAATCCTCTAAGTTAAGACCTAGTTTCTTGAAATTAATAACAATTAAGCTTAGAACAGTTGGGACATTTTGAAAATGTGTAGGAAGAAGGTCTTTAATTCTTTCCTTCCAGAAATGTGTGCATAAATCTTGTTAACTTAAATTAAATTAATAAATTAGTAGTGCTATTATAATATTATTATTATTATCTGGAAAAGCTGAATAAACATCCGTTTAAATTAATTTAAAATCAAACATCGATAACTTCGATTATTTTAAAGATCTCTTACATTTACTTAGATAACAAATCGATAAATATTCCCAACAGACTCCGATTAGCTGCAAAATCTTGTATTTTAAAGCTGGCACAATTATTTATAAGAGTTGGCAAGTCTTTAAGGGGATATAACACACACCACACCAGCACCCTTCATCCTTCATCCTTCACCCTACATCCTTCACCCTTTATACCATACCCCCTACCCCCCTTCACCCTACACCCTCCACCACACACCCATCGGCCTTCCCCACCTGCGTGAACTGAAAACTTCGCCTGGCATCAATCACTTATGCTAAATTAAGGCATCTGCGCAAAAGGCTGCCTTGTAATGGCAGGCGGACGGTGGATGGGCTGCGAATGGAAATAAGTACGAGGATGAGGATGAGGCTGGGAGTGTGGATATATGGATATACTGTTACTCTTATGTATGTGTACATATATCGGTGGCAGAGGTGGTGCCTGGTGGCTCCACCGCAAATACTTCGGGAGAGATACAGCTGAGATCTATGTCAAAAGAGTGTCAATTTCTGCAAGTAAACAAACCAATTAACCGGGAAGTGCTCAGGGACATAGAACACAAATCGCTGAATATTATAAGGCTATAGTTTAGGGTCAACACTCGTAGTTCTTAGACAATTACTTCCTATTTCTTTGGGGTTTAACCTGGAGTTAGAGTTCCCCATAGAACGTTGCAAAAAATATTGATATATCGATACTGCAGCGATATTTCACTTGAAATTTATATTTTAACATTGCAATATATGCACCATAAATCGATATTCTTTTAAATCGATATTCCAGAAAAGAGCAAAAAAAAAAGTATAATTTTTGGTTAAGATAGGCGCTAAAGTGCGGAGTTCAATCCGTTAGCGAAACTTCGCTGATGAGACCATTGGTTATGGTTGAAACAGCTGTACGAAGATGCCTCGCTTACAACGATC